>RJWJ010001345.1:63978-136961 GCA_004363605.1 Indri indri
GGGGGGGGGGGGGGGGGGGCAGCAGTCTGTGTCTAACAAGCCCACCAGGGCTGTCACGCTCGCTTGTTTGAGAGCCACTAGATTAGAGCATCAACCAGGATCCCAGCAGAAACATATGGGGCATTGGGCCCTCAGCAAATTTGAATAATTTGAAGAGTTTAATTAATACACAATTTACAAAAGTATGAACAGAGTGAAGAGAAACGTAAGTGCCACTAACGGGGGTGGGGTAGCATCACCCCGTAGGCCTAGGAGCCAGGTAGGGCCCCGGGGACAGGGAACTCTGTGGTGAGGGTGCTGCAGGGCAGAGACCTGCCACCTGCCAGAAGCCGCCGCAGGAGAGAACACGACTCCAGCTGCCTCCAATCCCTGGCCAGGGTTCCCCGTGGCTCAAGCCCACTGGAAGCCCGAGGGCCTGCAGACTGGCAGGGTGGCAGGGCAGGCAACGGGTAGAGAGGGCTGGCGGGTGCACTGGGGGCCAAGAGAAGCCGCGCAGCACAGGGAACCAGGAAGGCCCAGTCCCCACCAGTGGAGACTGGCAGCCCCACGGGTGACAGAAACACACACTACCGAGGGACTCCAGCGGTGCTGCAGTGAGGGGGGTCACCCATCCCAGTTTGCGTGGGAAGCAGGGTTTCCCAGGACAGGGACTTTCAGTACCAAAAGCCAAGAGAGTACAGAAAATAACACGTCATTGGGGATGTGGAAGATGCGGAGAATAAAATCTTTGTGCCTTGCTACTGGGCATGTAACATGGTGCAGCCGCTATGGAAGAGTCTGGCAGTGCCTCGAAAAGTTAAGCATAGCATTACCACGAACCAGCGGTTTCACTTCTGAGTACATACGCCCGAAAGAATTGAAAGCAGGGACTCGAACAGATACTCGTACACCTCGCTCACAGCAGCTTCGCTCACAAGAGCCAAAAGGCGGACACAACTCAGTGTCCTTCAACAGAGGAAAGGGGATAGATTCGACGGTGCTGTGTCCAGGGCCAGGTAAGGAGTCACACATGACCCTGTTTGAGAGGTTTTAAACTCTTTTTATGGGAAGGGATGGAGTTGGGTTGTTTCTGTTTTGTTTTGTTCTATTTTATTTTGAAGTGACTTGAAACCACTTGTCTTTCTATTCTAATGTCCAACCCCAAAATCAAAGGGCCACACTACACATTGTACACATGTATCAAAGCATCACAAGCACCCCAAAAGATAAAAATATTATGTATTAATAAAAGAGATTTTTTTAAATCAAAGGACCACCAGAAACTCAAATTGCTCTTGATTCCAGAGCTTGTCCTCTAATGCATGTATTTTATGTGTGTGTGTGTGTGTGTGTGTGTGTGCACGTGTGTGTGTGTGTTTTCTCTCACTCATACTTCAGGTCACAGAACTTCATTTTGCTAATTTATACTTTGAAAGATTTCTTTTGTAAAGGAATGTAAGCATGATATCTATTTAACCAGGTATACCAAAACTGCAACTCCACACCGCATGCTATTGCTATGAAAATTGACACTGATAGAAATAAAAATATTTTAAACATATATTTCCTAGTGACATCAAGGATTGGACTGTACTATTAATACGTGATGGAGCTAAGACAGATCGAGAGAGTATGGCTCATTTTGAAGAGAAGGTAGCAGGGTCCAGCGAACCTCAGGCTTGAGGGAGCCACAGGCAAGTGTGAGAAGCTGCTGCCGCAGCCCCCAGGCCCCCAGCCGACAGGCCCAAGCCCAGGAACAGCTGGAAATGCAAGTGGGCAACCAGCTTTGTGGGCTAGGCCCGTGCCCTGGACTTTGGATTCCCAGCTTGGCCAGCAAGTCGGCCTCAGCCTGTCAGAGACAGGAAGGCTAGAGACCACGCACCGTCCCCAGAGTCAGATGCTGATGTCAGCTAGGAAGGACACTGGGGCCCTTCAGCTAGGAAAATGTTACCATTTCCTCGGGGAGCTTAAAATAGGAGGCAATCCAGAAAGAATTAACAGGAAGACTCTGAAATCTCAGAATAGAAATTCTTATCAAAGGAGAGTAAAGAAGGAAAAAAAATTATAAACATTTGTGCCAGCAAGGGCTTTGAATGGGCCCATTGAAAGCCCCTAGCCCATCTGCAGAAAAATAATGGCTTTTCTTTTATTATTTTATTTCTTTAAAAAAAAAAAAATCAAGCCAAGTACACATACCTTCAGCTACTTGGGAGGCTGAGATAGGAGGATTATAAGAGCCTAGGAGTTGCAGGCCAGCCTGGGCAACATAGTGAGAGCCTCATTTCTTTTTTTTTTTTTTTTTTAATTTTTTTTTTTTTGAGACAGAGTCTCACTCTCTTGCCTGGGGTGAGTGCCGTGGCATCAGCCTAGCTCACAGCAACCTCAAACTCCTGGGCTCAAGCAATCTTACTGTCTCAGCCTCCCGAGTAGCTGGGACTACAGGCATGTGCCACCATGCCCGGCTAATTTTTTTCTATATATATTTTTAGCTGTCCAATTAATTTCTTTCTATTTTTGGTAGAGACAGGGTCTTGCTCTTGCTCAGGCTGGTCTTGAACTCCTGAGCTCAGGACGATCCGCCTGCCTCGGCCTCCCAGAGTGCTAAGATTACAGGCATGAGCCACCGAGCCCGGCCGACCCTCATTTCTTAAAAGAAAAAATAAATTGTGATTTTTGTGAGTGTTACTTTCCCTTTGCTCTTATATCCCCAAGAAAAATCATTATGACATTACTCAATGGATTCACTACTTTGTTTCTATTTTGTTTATTTACTTTTTAGTGGAAATTTGTGATAAACGTGAAGCAGTAGGACACCAGAACACTGTCGAAACTTTCGTTTTAACTAAATACTGGCAAGTAGAATTAGTAATCAAAATTGTGCATGAACTTCTTTGAAAATCATTGCTTTTTTTTCCTACCTGGATTTAACCATTATAAAAAAAACAAAAAAACCGATGGCCAGGCACAGTGGCATGCACCTGTAATCCCCGCGACTCAGGAGGCTGAGGTGGGAAGATCACTTGAGCCCAGGAGTTCAAGGCTGCAGTGAGCTATGATTGCACCACTGCATTCCAGTCTGGGCAACAGAGCGAGACTCCACCCCTAAAAAAAAAGAACATTTTCATGAGAACTCGAGATGGCAAATTTAAAAAAAAATCATTGTTCACTAAACAAATACATATCCATACATCTATTATTTAAAAGTCATAACTCTAAATATCCACTGATTAGGAAGGTCCAACATAAATGGTATTTCTGAATTGTACTAAAACTATGTCATGTACCCATACTCTTGAGAGTTTTTTCAATTCTTTTTATAGAAGGAATGGGGTTTGATTGGTTTCTTATCTTACAGATACTTTTTTTTTTAGAGACGGGTTCTTGCTATGTTTTCCAGGCTAGTCTCGAACCCCTGTCCCCAGGGAGCCTCCCACCTTGGCCTTTCAAAGCGCTGGAATTACAGACATGAGCCACCATGCCCAGCCATTGCAGATACTTGAATCAACTTATCCTTCTAATCCGCTAAAATCTTTAGAGCTGGTGCCCAATATTTATAAATTTATTGATCTTAAATGAAATTTTTTACCAGGAGCCAAAAATAATTTACAAATTGAATTAGAAATTAAAATGACAAGATTGTTCTACCACATTGCAATAGATTTTTCTCAAACTGACAATATTTTAAGCAAAATTAAAAAGTACAAGTTAATGTGGAACATGAAAAAAAAAGAAGTGTTGAAGTCTCTGTATACTTTTGAATTTGTCTATTTCTTCTCTTAGTTCTATCTGTTTTGGTTCACATATTTTTGAAGTTCTGTTTTTATGTGTTTGCATACTTAGGAATGTTATGTATTTCTAGTAAATCGACTCTTTAATTATTATATTATGCTAAGTTCTTTTTTATCTTTGGTAATTATCCTTCTTCTGAAGTCGGTTTTGTCTGGTATTAATATAATCACTCAATTTTCTCCTCTCACCGTGTATTTTCAAATAACCAGTCTTCAAGCTTCACTGATTCTTTCCTCTGCTTGGTTCATTCTTCTGTTTAGAGCCTCTAGCTGTGGTCCCCAACCTTTTGGCACCAGGGACCGTTTTCATGGAAGAAAATTTTTCTATGGACCGGGGGGTGGGGGGGATGGTTTTGGGATGATTTGAACACATTACATTTATTGTGTGCTTTACTTTTATTATTATTACATTATAATGTATAATGAAATAATTATACAACTTGCCGTAGGTTGGGGACCCCTGCTCTAAAGTGTTTCTCAGTTTAGCCAATATACTTCTCAGTTCCAAGATTTCTGTTTGATTTATTTTAATTATTTGAATCCCTTTATTAAATTTCTTTGATAAATTTCTGAATTGCTTTTCTGTGTTATCTTAGAGGTCACTGAGTTTCCTTAAAAGTGCTGTTTTGAGTTCTTGGTCAGAGAGCTCACAAATCGCCTCTCGTTAGGATCAGTGACTGGATTTTTGCTTTGCCCTTTTGGGGCCGTCATGGTTCCCTGTTTGCTACTGTTTCTTGTGGGTGTATGTCTGTGTCTTTGCATTGAAGGATTATTTATTCCACTCTTCTCTGTCCAGCTTGTTTTGGTTTTTATTGAATATACTTGCTTAGTGAATCTCCACTGCTAGGTCGCTGCCTCCTTTTCGGCTCTAGGTTGCACCTGAAGCCCAGGTTCACCTTGGCACTAGTAGGTGGTCGGAGCACTGCCTGTTCCCAGTGGGGGAGGTCCCAAAAGGATTATCTCCACAGTGTGGGATAACCCGGCAGTTCGTGCCCAGGGGCCCTGGGGAACCTCCTACAGCTCCTCTTAATGTGGTGTCTCCTTTGGCCAAGATACAGAGCAGAGTTTCCAGCTTGGGAATGGTAGTCCCTCCTCTTCGGTCTTTGTCTTTGACTTTCCCTGTCCTCTAGGCAATTTCTCCTTCAGGCAGTCACGATGCTACCTGTGGGTTAAGGCAAGAATAAGTCTCCTGCCATTGAGCCCCAAGAAGATGGGGAAGCTGATTGACCACCTCAGTTTCACTCCTTCCAGTGTAGGAAACCTGTGAATTGAGGGGAGGTTTCTAGCATGGCTGGTGCCTGGCAGAATGGGGGAACGGGGGATTGCGGGTGTGGAAGTCTGGTTCTCCTGTCTGCTCATAGTTTTTCCACTTCTCTGAGGCCCTGGGAACTGTCCCATCCTGATACTTGAGTTCCGGGTTGTTACTGGTGAAGACCTTGGCGCTGTATATTTGTTTTTGGTTTTTTGTGGGAGAGAGAAGCTAGCTTGCCTCTACGCCACCATCTTGGAACAGGAAACCTCTCACTCGATTTTCTTTTGATCGGTTTTTGCATGGCATATTTTTTCCATCTTTTTCATTTAACCTCTCTATATCATTATATTTAAAGTGAGTGTCTTGTAGGGAACACCTAGTTGGGAATTGTTCTGTTCTGTTTTTTTAAAATCTTATGTGACAATCTCTTTTAATAGTATGTTTAGATCATTTACACTAAATGTACTTATTGATACAATTGGATCAGGTCTACCATTTTATCGGGTTTTTTTCTGCTTGTGTTAGAGACGGGTTCTCTCGTGCTGCCCAGGCTGGAGTGCAGAGCCGTTCGCAGGCGTGAGAGCGGCCCAGGGCGGCCGCAAACCCCCGCTTCACCTCCGACTGCGGGCTGCGCTACCGTGCCGGCACCGCATTGTTTGTTTAACTCCTCTGATTTTTGTCTCTCTCCTTCTCCTTTCTGGCCTTCTTTTGAGCAATTACAATAATTTTAGCATTCCTTTTTATTTTATCATTGTTATTATACAAATGATTATTAATTTCATTAGTGACTTTTTGACTAATTTGGCTGTGTGATATTTTTTCAGAGGTTGTTTCAGGGATTACAACACACATTACCTGATCTATAGCAGTCTGCTTAGAGTTAGTGTGTTACCAATTTAAGTTAAAAGTTGAAGCCTTGCAGCAATGCGTCTGTTTATTCTTCCTCCTTTCTGTTAGAGTTATCATAGATATTACATCTATATACCTGAAATACTCAATTGACAATGCCGTAAATTTTAAATTTCAATAGTCATGCACCTTTAAAAGAACTTAGAAGGAAAACAAACCATTTGATCTATTTCCCCATTTACCACTTCTGTTGTTCCTCTCTCATTTCTGAAGTTCCAGGTTTCCCTCTGGCATTTTTTTCTGTAAACTCAAATAATTTCCTTTAGCATGTTTTTATAGTGTGTCTGATGGTGACAAATTTTTAAAGTTTTCCATCATCTGAGAATATCTTTAGTTTGCCTTCTTTCCTGAAAGATTGTAGAATCCAGAGTTGATAGTACTTTTCTTTCTGCATTTTAAAAAATGTATGTTACTTCCTTCTGACCTCCATGGTTTCTGATAAGAAATTCACTGTCATTTGAATTATATCATGAGTCATTTTCCTCTGGCTGGGCACAAGACTTTACCTTTGTTTTTAGCTGTTTGATTATGTGTCTGTGTGTGGTTTTATTTGAGGTTATCTTGTTTGGAGTTTGCTGAAATTCTTGGATCTGTAAATGTATGTCTTTTACCAAATTTGGGAAGTTTTCAATCATTATTTTTTCAAATATTTTTTCTGTATCATCCTCTTTTTCCTGTTCTTCCGGGATGCCAGTGATATGAATATTAGGCCTTTTGGTATCATTCTACAAGGCCCTGAGTATTTGTTTATTTTTTTCCCAATATCTTTTCCATATGTTCTTTGGATTAGATAATTTCTATGGATCGATCTTCAAGTTTGTGAATTCTTTTATTGCTCATCGCCATTCTTCTACTGAAACAATCCAGGTAAATTCTAATTTCATATATTACAATTTTTATTTCTAAAATTTTTGTTCTAAAAAATAGTGTCTATTTTTCTGCTGAGACCTTCCATTGTTCCATTCATTTCAAAAGTGTGCAACTGTTATATCACGGGGAATGGTTATAAAAACTGCTTTAATATCTTTGATAATTTCGCCATTTGAATCATCTCAGAGTTGACATCTGCTGATTGATTTTTCCCTTAATAATTGGTCACATTTTTATGGCTATTTGTATGTCAAGTAATTTTGGATTATATCCAAATGTGGACATTTTGAATATTATATGTGAAACTGAGTCTCAAGAGAATATATATATATATGTGTATATATATATATTCACATATATATATATATACACATACACATATGTTTTGTTTATTTGTTTGTTTCAGCCAACAATAAACTCAATAAAGACTCCAAGTTCTGAGCGGTTTTCTGTGGGCAGTGTTTCCAATGTCTATTCCCTTGTCAAAGCTTTTGCTTTGCAATAATAGCATAATATCAAACCCAGAAAATTGACAATGGTACAAGGTATGTGCATAATTCTGTGGTATTTTTCACACACAGAGTCTTCTGTTGGTTTCTGCCTCTCAAGCGTGAGTCTGGGAGACGAGTGGTGTTTATATCAGGGTTTGGCTCCCACAGCCTTTGCTCAGCTTCTTTGGGTGTGATCTGAGTAGGAGCAGCTTGGGTGCGAGCCCAGGACGTGCGTGGGTTCATACACAGAATTGAGGATCCCCTTCTCTCTTCTCTTTGGGGTTTCCTCTATGCAGGCTGGTCCCTTTCCCCAGTTGCTCTGGGAAAGAAAAAGAAGCTTCTTAGAGTATGAAGCTCCGTGCTGCTGCGTGTTTTCATGCAGCTGAGGCCAGCGTGAGGTCAGTGGGAAGCAGCAAGAGGAGAGAACAGGGACAGATTAACAAGGATAAGGTAATGGGGTTTCCTCCACACTCTCCACCCTCAGCTCAGAGCGGCCTTTGTTTTCCCCTAGTCTTCTAGCCAGAAAGAAGGTTTTCTCCCCGTTATTGTTCTCTGTCCTCACTGTAGTTCTATGACTCAGGCCACCCTCAGGTAAAAGAAAAAGACAAAAATCACCACTTTCAAGATGTTTCTTTATCTTTAATTTTGAGGAGTTTGATTATGATGTGCCTTGGCATGGATTTCTTTGGGTTTATTTTGTTAAAAATGTTCTCAGCTTCTTGCTTCTGTAGGTTTATATCTTTTCCAATTTTGAGATATTTTCAGTCATTATTTCTTCCAACACTTTTTTAGCCCCGTAATCTTTCTTTTCTCTCTGATGACGGGGCTGTTGTGTCTCCTGTTGTAATCCCACGTGTCCCTAGACTGTGCTCATTATTTTCAGTCTGTTTTCTCTCTGTTTTTCAGATTGAATATTTTCCACTATTGTATTTTCAAGGTCACTGGTTTGTTCCTATTTTATCTCCACTGTGCTGTTGACCCCACCTAGTAAGCTTTTTACTTTGGTTATTATATTCTTTATTCTAACATGTCCATTTAGCTCTTCTTCATATTTTCTATTTCCTTGCTGAGATTCCATTTTCACATTCATGTCAAACATGTTGGTAATTGCTTGTTGAAGCATTTTATGATGAATATTTTTAATTTTTGTCTCATAATTCCAACATCTGCATCATCCTGGTGTTGGTGTCTGTTGGTTGTCTTTTTCCATTCAATTTGAGATTTTTCTTATCCTTTTTTGAGTAGTGAGTTTCAAATGTCTCCTGGACATTTAAGGTACTATTACAATACTCTCAATCTTATTTAAATCTTCTGTTTCACCAGGCCTCCTCTGACTCGCTAGTGAAGGAAGGTGGGCACCACCTTGTCGCCACCAGGTCGGGGGGAACCCAAATTTTCCCCTTAGCCTCTGCTGCAACCTGAAGGGGGTACAGCACTTCACTACTCCCAAGTGGGGTGAAAGTTCAGGCTCTCCAGCCAATCTTCTTTGACATTACCTTAGCTTGGGGAAGAAACTGTGCTAAGAATAGAAATATATGCTGATCGCTTCACTTTTTCTAATGGATGTGCAGTTTTTTCCATTACATTTGGCTTTAGCAGGGTGGTTATTGTCTAAAGTCCTCCATCTCCTCTGTCTTGCTAGGCTTCCCCTTTCCCAATCCTCTCAGTAAATGAGCAAGATTTTTATGGCAGAGCTTTGTTTTTTGCTTTTTTTTTTTTTTTTTAAATTTTCTGTACCCTCTTGGCATTTCTGTGTTGCCAGCTCCTCCAGCTCCCAGTCTGAGATGTAGGAGGCAAAAAGAAAACCCAGGGAACTCGGCCCTGAGTGCTGCAGCCACCAGCTGGCCTGCCTGCCTCCACCTTTCGGAGACTCTGATGCTTGTTTTATACGTAATCCAGAGTCGTGCCTGTGCTTTACGGGAGGAAAGAATGCTGTCTACTCCATCTCGTGCCAGACCCAGAAGTCCGTGTGGTGCAAGTTCAATTACCCTCCTGTCTCAGTTGTTTCTTTCTGAGGGTCACTTGTCAAGAGGGCTTATAATGCTGTCACCAAAGGTCCCACTTCTGGATTAAAGGTTTTACAATTCAGTATCAAACAAGGGAAAACAAAGCTAAACTCTTTTGCTTCCTGCATCCGAAGCCAAAGGAAAGGAATAAAAATTATTTTAAAAAAGAAAACAAACAAACAAAAGACACTTTTGCTCCAAATTTCCGAGTTGCTCCAGATCTGCTTGTCCTGTCACCGCAGAGCACAGTTGTCCATGGCTCCATCGCCTCTGACACGGTTCATGTGAGCTTTGTTCAGAGCCCCATGCCCAAGGACCTCCCATTTTATCCACGCTTTTCTTAAATTTAATAAAGTGCTCAAATAATTAGTTTTAAAATCACCTGCTTCCAAACCACTCACATAACTAATTTTTGAGTTGCACTTTACGGTTGCCCAATAGGCATTTTTTCAATTTTTCTTCAGTCTAGGAATTACATTTCGCAGAAGTTAAATTATTTATCCAAATTAATGGAGGAATTGGAAGGCTTAGGATAGTTTATTGCCCATATTTGAAGGTTTCCTCCATGGAAAATGGATCAGAATTGCTCTGTGTGCCATCGAAAAACCCAATGAGTTAGAGTTAAGGGAGAACATTTTAAGAATCAGAGAATACTTAAGAATCAGAGACTGTACAAAGATGAAATGAATTGCCCGGGCGGTAGTAACTTCTTCCATCTCCAGAGCAAACATCGGTTAGCGATCCCTAGGGAATGCAGACCTGCAGCCGACAAAGTTCTGTTTACGTTATTGATAATGGCGGCCTCCATGGTCTCTGACATTTTATGAGTTTATACAAGTCTATTGATGTTGAATTTTAGAATACAGGGGCTAACGTGAACGTCTGAATTCATGCTTTCTGTCTAAACAACTGAAAAGATCATATGCCTCTCAAAGAAATCATCTATTAAATTTTTATTTCCCTGGTAAATTGTTGACTAATTAAAAGAATAGATTTTAAGTCATTAATTGCAGAAAGAATCCATTAAATATTTATTGTATGCATAAAATCTGAATAATTGAAAAAATTACATGTTCACATTAGATTTTTCATCGGTTATTCCTCAGTTCAAAGAGAGATTTGAGGTAGATGTATGATAAAGAGGTTTGCCTGCTGCACTCTGCCTGTCAATATTGGCCAATTTCAAGGAAATGAGGTTAATTTCATATACTCTTCTGATACCCTAATTATTAAAGCAATTGTCTCTTTTATAACTGGTATTCCTAGATGTCGAATTGAAGAGAGAAAATAGAGTCTCATAAACTTGATTACCAATAATTAAAACACCACACTTACTTTAGCAAGATAATTATTGTTGTCTTCAATGGGACCATACTCTGACAATTGTGAGATTCTGCCTAGGCTCACCTTCTGCCACTAGGAAACATGTCCAGGCATATTTGAGAGGAGCAGATGGGCAGTCATAATATGTGTTTCCTAAGTGTATCGCCCAAAATCTAAATGCTCTTTTACTTATTAAGCTCCTTATTATGCTATGAGAGGAGTTCAGATGACTTAGATGTTGGGGTCTGTATTTGAGGCATCTCTCATTCACAAGATATTGTTTCAGACATTAAAATCTCAACTATTTTTTTTCTGACACTGTCAGCAACTGGCATTGAGGCTTCAGTTGTACCTCTCTGGTGACACAGTTTGGAATGTCTCTTTAAGGTCTTTTTGTAAGTTGGTCCTCCAGACTTTTATGAGAAATTAGAACGGAAAGAAAAACATCTTAGTAGGACTAAATATTGTCTCATTGTATGAAAATATCTTTCAACTGTGATTTATCCTTGTAAACAAGATATTTCGTCTTCGTTACCAGTAAAAATAATTTTAAGTATCATTTCTAAATTAAAAGAAAACTGTAATAGAGCCATTAGGCTATATTTGTAAATACTAGCTTAAGAATCATTGGCTGATAACTTATGTTTTAGAACATCTTTAGGATCATAAATTATACAATTTAAATAAAGTATAATTTTAATAAATAAATGGCTACTGTGCAGATCATTTTTAATTCAAACTGTTGTCAATATTAAGTTTGATGAACAAAACAGAGTATCTAAGAAGGCTATTTTCTGTTGGTTTAAAGTTACAACTTCTAATAGATCATGCTTTTAAAATAATCAATACTTACCAGTAAAATATTATTAATCTATGACTCTGAAGTTGTCATTAATGCTATGCATGAATACAGAGTAATTTTACCAAAATATATTATAATTTAATCCTTCTATTGTGAGTACATATGAATTTGGGGGCAATGCAGTAACTGTACAAAAGATAAAGACATGCTACCCTGTGCCCTGGGTTTACGGAGCAGAGAAGCACGCACAGCTCTGCAGAGATGGTAGCTCACCGTCTAACACATAGACTATGCTAACATCATCCAAAATACATTACACATGCTAACAACTTTGATTTTTGCAACTGCCCTTCCAGTTGCTAATGTCAGTACTATTGCCATTTTCATAGTATAGATGAAGAATTGAATTGGAGAGTGGGTCACTTGTTCAAGGTCAGAGCGGATCCATTCCAGAGTCAGAATTTGAACTGGGCAGTCTGTTCTGGACTTCACGTTCTTAACTCTCATCTGATAACTCATTAGTTTCCTCATGCTACATTTGTTTATTCACTGAACATAATCGTCTAAACCAAATCAAAATTTCACCAGTTTTGCATGTCAGGTGGCATTTTTTTCTGACCTGTTTTAGGATGGTGCTTGAGAGGTTTTTATTAATTTGGCTTTCCTTGTCTACAGACAGAACATTTGCATCTCTGCAAAATTAGCAGTTAGGTCCTTGGCTTGGCTGCAAGCATTTTCACATAACTGCTAAGATAATAAACAACTCCTACTTTTCAACCAGCACAGTTATCTGTTAGAATGCAGTAGCCATGAAAGGGCCACAATTTTAAATGAACAGTGATCATGTAAGAAGCAGTACTTGCCTGCCATAGCACTCTCAGTGGTCATTGTGCCTGGTCCCCTGTGCCACCCAGGACTCTGGTCTACCCTTCTACTCTAAGTCATCAGACTCCCCAGGATGGTGGGAAATCACAGTCACACCGCACGACAAAGCATTTGGCGAGGAACTTCCATAAGATCCGTTCAGGCTCTGAGATGCTTATGAGACAACATTTTTTTTTTTTTTTGAGACCAGTCTCCTGTCACCTGGGCTAGAGTGCAGGGCTACAGTACAGTGGTGTCATCATAGCTCACTGCAACCTTGAACTCCTGGGCTCAAACAATTCTCCAGCCTTAGCCTACCAAAGCGCTAGGATTACAGGTGTGAGCCACTAAGCCCAGCTTGAGGCAGTATTTATTTATGGAATGATTTATTAATTTAAGGCAATTTTTAAAATGTCATGTCTTAATATACATTAATTTTATAATTGTTCGTATATGATGTAGGACATCTATAAAACATTCCTTTGGTGTGTTCATTGTTAGCGGTTTTATACGCAGCCCTCTTACCGAGGCAGGAGGAACAAGCATCGGCTTTCCTGACATCCAATCTGAGGACTAACCTGGACTCCTAAGACGTCTTTCTGGGTCACTAGCGATGGCCATTGCAAGCTGGAATCAGCAGAGAGGGACAGAAGGCCATCTTGGTTTCCAGACCCTCTCTTCAGGGAGGTGGCAGTGAGTTAGAAAGTGAATTCAATGAGCCACGCTGAGAAGGAGGACTCTAGGATGAAATTTCTAGAGATAGGAAACAAATGAGGCAGCTGGGAATAGTCTCACTAAATATGCTGCTCAACCACTGCCTGGTGCTGGGACCGGAAATCACTGGAGTTGGGGGAAAATGCCAATTAATTGGAGATACTTTAAGTTTTAAAGAACTTGGTGCTTGCTAAAAGGCATTTCCCCAAAACTCGTTAACGTCTATGACCTAACAATTTGTACAAATCCGAATTTGATGAGATTGCCAAAACATTGTTGACTTTGTTACAATGCCTGATTCTATTTCTTCAATCCAAATTAAGATTCAGAGCCCTGAGAGTTCTCAGAAAAAAAGAAATTAAAAAATGACTGGGGAAGGGCAAATTTGAATCTGTGTGTAGTGTTAATATATACCAGTTATCAAAGGTTTTTCTTTTTTTATTTCAGCATATTATGGGGTACAGATGTTTAGGTTACATATGTTGCCCTTGCCCCCTCCCAAGTCCGAGCTTCAAGCGTGTCCACCCCCTGAATGGTGCTCATCACACTCTTTGTGTATGCTTATACCCATCCCCTCCTCCCCCCTGCCTGACATCCAATAGATGTTATTCTTATATGTGCACTTATGTGTTGATCAGTTAATACCAATTTGATGGTGAGTACATGTGGTGCTTGTTTTTCCATTCTTGGGATACTTCACTTAGTAGAATGTGTTTCAGCTCTTTCCAGGAGAATACAAGAGGTGCTATATCACCATTGTTTCTTAAAGCTGAATAGTACTCCATGGTATACATATGCCACATTTTATTAATCCATTCATGTATTGATGGACACCTGGGCTGTTTCCACATCTTTACAATTGTGAATTGCGCTGCTATGAACATTCGAGTGCAGGTGTCTTTTTCATAGAGCGACTTTTGTTCTTTTGGGTAGATGCCCAGTAATGGGATTGCTGGATCAAATGGTAGATCTACTTGTATTCCTTTAAGGTATCTCCATATTGCTTTCCACAGAGGTTGCACTAGTTTGCAGTCCCACCAGCGGTGTATGAGTGTTCCTATCTCTCCGCAACCATGCCAACATTTATTGTTTGGGGACTTTTTGATAAAGGCCAGTCTCACTGGAGATAAGTGATATCTCATTGTGGTTTTGATTTGCATTTCCCTGATGATTAGAGATGCTGAACATTTTTTCATATGTTTTTTGGCCATTATTCTGTCTTCTTTAAAAAAGTTTCTGTTCATGTCCTTTGCCTAATTTCGATAGGGTTGTTTGATTTTTTCTTGTTGATTTTCCTGAGTTCTAAGTAGATTCTAGTTATCAGCCCTTTATTGGATTTGTAGCATGCACAAAATTTCTCCCATTCTGTAGGTTGTCTGTTTGTTCTTGTGATAGTTTCCTTGGCTGTGCAGAAGCTTTTTAATTTGATCAGTTCCCATTTATTTATTTTTGTTGTTGCTGTGATTGCCTTTGGGGTCTTCTTCATAAATTCTTTGCCTAGGCCAATGTCTAGAAGAGTATTTCCAACATCTTCCTCTAGAATTCTAATAGTTTCACTCCTTAGGTTTAAATCTGTTACCCAGCGTGAGTTGATTTCTGTGACAGGTGAAAGGTGTGGATCCTGATTCAGTCTTCTACATGTGGCTATCCAGTTTTCCCAGCACCATTTATTGAATAAGGATTCTTTTCCCCAGTGTGTGTTTTTGTCTGCTTTGTCAAAGATTAGGTGGCTATATGAGGATGGTTTTATATCTGGGTTCTCAGTTTTGTTCCAATGGTCAATGGCTCTATTTTCATTTCGGTACCAAGATGTTTTGATTATTACAGTCTTAAGATAAAGTTTGAAGTCTGGTAAATTGATACCTCCCATTTTGTTTTTATTGCCTAGAACTGTTTTTGCTATGCGGGGTCTTCTCTGATTCCATACGAACCATAAAATTAATTTTTCTACATCTGCGAAGAATGATGTTGGTATTTTAATAGGGATTGCATTGAATCTGCAGATCACTTTGGGTAGTATAGACATTTTAACGATGTTGACTCTGCCAACCCATGAGCATGGTATGGTTTTCCACCTGTTTACATTCTCTGCTATTTCCTTCCTCGATGTTTCATGGTTCTCTCTGTAAAGGTCTTTTACCTCCTTAGTTAAATATATTCCTAGGTACTTTATTTTCTTTGTTGCTATTGTGAAGGGAATTGAGTCTTTGATTTGGTTCTGGGTATGACTGCTATTGGCGTATATGAAAGGCTCTGATTTGAGTGTATTAATTTTGTATCCTGAGACTTTACTGAATTCATTCATCAATTCCAGGAGCCTCTTGGTTGAATCCATGGGGTTTTCTAGATATAATATCATGTCGTCAGCAAATAGTGAGAGTTTGATCTCTTCTGTTCCCATTTATATGCCTTTAATTCCACTCTCTTGCCTGATTGCTGTGGCCAGGACTTCCAGCACTATGTTGAACAGAAGTGCATAAAGTGGGCAACCTTGTCTGGTTCCCTTTCTAAGTGGGAATGCTTTCAATTTTTCCCCATTCGGTATGATGTTGGCTGTGGGTTTGTCATATATGGCTTGTATCATTTTTAGGTAAGCCCCGTCTATGCTTATTTTGTTAAGTGTTCTTATCATAAAAGGGTGTTGAATTTTGTCAAATGCTTTTTCTCTGTCTATTGAGAGAATGATATGGTTTTTGTTTTTGCTTCTGTTTATGTGGTGAATTATGTTTATAGATTTGTATATGTCGAACCATCCCCGCATCTCTGGGATGAAGCCCACTTGGTCATGATGGCTTATTTTCTCAATAAGCACCTGGATTCATTTAACTAGAATTTTGTTGAGAATTTTTGCATCTATATTCATAAGGGATATTGGCCCATAGTTTTCCTTTTTTGGTGCGTCCTTTCCTGGTTTTGGTATCAGAGTTATGTTGGCTTCGTAAAATGTGTTGGGGAGGAGTCCATCCTTCTCGATGTTGTGGAATAATTTCTGCAGGATAGGTACCAGTTCTTCTTTGTAGGTGTGGTAAAATTCAGGTGTTAAACCATCTGGTCTAGGACTTTTCTTTTTTGGAATGTTTTTTATTGCTGTTTCAATTTCAGTCCTTGATATTCGTCTGTTCAGGAATTCTATTTCTTCCTCATTGAGCCTAGGGAGGCTGTGTGTTTCTAAAAATTTGTCCATTTCCTCCACATTTTCCAGTTTGTGTGCATAAAGGTTTTTGTAATATTCATACATTATATCTTGAATCTCCACAGCATTGATTGTAACTTCTCCTTTTTTTTCCTGATGGAGCTTATTAGAGATTTTTCTTTTCTGTTTTTCATTAGTTTAGCCAAAGGTGTGTCAGTTTTGTTTATTTTTTTCAAAGAACCAACTTTTTGTTTTATTAATGTTCCATATAGTTTCCCTGTTGTCAATTTCATTTAGTTCTGCTTTGATCATATCAATTTCCCTTCTTCTCCTGGGTTTGGGGTTGGTCTGTTCTTCTTTTTCCAGTTCTTTGTGTCGATTCATTAGGTTGTCTGTTTGTGATCTTTTTGACTTTTGAATATAGGCATTTATGGAAATAAACTTTCCTCTCAGGACTCCTTTGGCTGTGTCCCACAGATTTTGATAACTTGTGTCGCCTTTGTCGTTTAGTTCAAAGAATCTTTTGATTTCCATCTTTACTTCCTCATTTATGAAGGAATCGTTCAGCAGAAGGTTGTTTAATTTCCATGACTTCGTGTAGAGATGAGAGTTTCTGTTGGGGTTTATTTCTATTTTTATTCCATTGTGACCTGAGAAGATGCATGGTATGATTTCTATTTTTTTTTAATTTTTTGAGACATGCTTTGTGTCCTAGAATATGGTCAATCTTAGAGAATGTCCCATGAACTGATGAGAAGAATGTATATTCAGTGGTTCTTGGGTAGAAAGTCCTGTAAATGTCAGTCAGGCTCATTTGTTCTAGAGTTCTGTTTAAGTCCATTATTTCTTTGTTAATTTTCTGTTTAGAGGATGTGTCCTGTGCTGTCAGTGGGGTGTGGAAATCTCCGACTATTATGGAGTTGCTGTTTATCAATTTGTTTAGATCAAGTAGAGTTTGCTTTGTGAATCTGGGTGCACCTAAGTTGGGTGCATACATATTTAGAATTTTTATGTCTTCTTGTTGGACTGTACCCTTCACCATTATATAGTGACCCTCTTTGTCTTTCATTACTTTTGTTGATTTAAAAACTAAGTTCTCTGAGATCAAAACTGCCACACCAGCCTTCTTTTGGCTTCCGTTTGCTTGAAATATTGATCTCCACCCCTTTACATAGAGTCTAAATGCATCCTTGCAGGTTAGATGCATTTCCTGGAGACAGCAGATGCTTGGCTTGTTTTTTTTTTATCCATTCGACCAGCCTACGTCTCTTGAGAAGGGAGGTCAAGCCATTCACATCTATTGAGAGAACTGATAAGTGGGGTAAATTGCTGTTCATACTGTTGTGTTCCATCTTGTTCCTTTGTTTTCTGTCTTGAGCCATTGTGGAATCTAGCCTTTGATCTTTAACTTTTGAGTGGTTTTACATTCGTGAATGTGTATTGTGCTGATCCTTGTGTAATTCTGTTTTGAGTACTTCTTGGAGAGCTGGTCTTGTCTTGGTGAATTCCCTCAGTCTTTGCTTATCCGAGAATGTCT
This sequence comes from Indri indri, assembly GCA_004363605.1. Taxonomy (NCBI): domain Eukaryota; kingdom Metazoa; phylum Chordata; class Mammalia; order Primates; family Indriidae; genus Indri; species Indri indri. Next base: position 81,647 of record RJWJ010001345.1, read on the forward strand.
TTATTTCTCCTTCATATAGGAAACTTAGTTTTGCAGGGTACAAGATTCTAGGCTGGGCATTATTCTGTTTCAGAAGAGTGAGAATGGGGCCCCAGTCTCTTCTTGCTTGCAGGGTTTCAGTTGAGAAGTCTGGAGTTATTCTGATAGGCTTTCCTTTGTATGTTACTTGTTTCTTTCACCTTACAGCTCATAGAAGGGTCTCTTTAATGGGTATTTTGGTCAATCTGATGACTGCATGATGTGGTGTCTTCCTATTTGCATTGAATCTCCCTGGGGTCCGTTGAGCTTCTTGTACCTGTATATCTAGATTTTTAACAAGGCCTGGGAAATTCTCCTCTATTAATTCTTCAAATAGCTTATACAGCCCTTGTGTGTTTTCTTCTTCACCTTCTGGAACCCCATCACCCTCAGGTTCGTTTTTTTCACATAATCCCACATTTCTTATAGGCTTATTTCTTTTCTCTTAATTTTCTGCTTGATCTCTGTGACTGACTTATTTAATTGGAAGCAGTTGTCTTCAATCTCTGAGATTCTTTCTTCTGTTTGATCTACCTTGTTCTTGAGACTTGCCACTGTATTTTGTAGTTCCCTGAATAAGTCCTTCATTTCCAGGGAATCAGTTTGATTTTTCTTTTCTTTTTTTTTTTCTTTTTTTTTTTTTTGAGACAGAGTCTTGCTGTGTTGCCCGGGCTAGAGTGCCGTGGCGTCAGCCTAGCTCACAGCAACCTCACACTCCTGGACTCAAGCAATCCTCCTGCCTCAGCCTCCCGAGTAGCTGGGACTACAGACATGTGCCACCATGCCCGGCTAATTTTTTCTATATATTTTTAGTTGTCTGATTAACTTCTTTCTATTTTTAGTAGAGACAGGGTCTCGCTCTTGCTCAGGGTGGTTTCGAACTCCTGAGCTGAAACAATCCGCCCGCCTCAGCCTCCCAGAATGCTAGGATTACAGACATGAGCCACCGTGCCTGGCCTTGATTTTTCTTTAATATTTCAATTTCTTTAGTGAAGTTTTCTTCCAAGTCCTGGATTTTTTTTTTTTTGTGGTTTCTTTGTGTTGGTTATTCATTTTTTTCTTGCATATAATTGAGTTTTTTTATAATCCGTGTTTGAAATTCTTCTGTCATTTTAGTGTTCTGAGTTTGGTTAATGTCAATTGCTAGAGAGCTGTTGTTCCTCTTTGGGGGTGTGCTTTCCATTTGATTCTTCATACTTCCAGAGTTCTTTCACTGGTTCCTTCTCATCTGGTTCAGTTGTTCCTTCTTGCCTTTAGATTTTCATTTGGATAATGACAAGCCCTGTTTAGTCTCTGAGCCAGTAGGTCATGTTCATGAGATTTGACCACACCCTTTATGATGTGTCATCAGATGCAGTAAACGGGTGTGCAGAATGACCTCCCTGTTAGTAGGTGGCACTTGCTGGGAGGAGCAGGTTGCAGTGCTGTTTTGGGTCTTGTAATCACCTCTTGTTCCTCTGGAGAGGCCCTCTTGTGCCTCGGGTGGTGGGTGGGGCCCTGGGACTTCCAGATGTGTCCTTATTCTCCACCTCAGTAGGGGCAGGACTGGGATTGAGTATGGGTGGGGCTGGGTTGGGTAAGCCTGCCCTCAAGTTCCACAAATGCTGTTAGCAGGGGTCAAAGGTCTGTTCTTTGTTTCTGTGCAAAGCTGCTGGGAGGGGCTGAAATGGCTCCACTCAGCTGAAAAGTCTGGGCTTGGGGGATTGGGCTGTCCAAAATCTGCACTCTGGAGCAGGTCTTGCTCCCCTCCATTCTCCCCCATTCTGTGGCCTCTCCCAGGTCCCTGCCAACAGGTAGGACCTCAGGCCAATGGATCTCCCCTGGCTGTGATGTGGGCCAGGAGGTTCCCTGCCCAGGATTGCAGCCTGAGCTGGGTGCACAACCCTCTTTTGGGAAGAGGGTTGCTGCTCAGGCATGCTGCTCTGCCCCTGAAGGCATACATTCCTCAGTAGGCTCTTTCACAGATATCCCTTTTGTGCCCTGGGGCAGTGCGATTCTGACCTGGGAGTACTGGGTCTGGTCTGCAGGCCTGTCCCCTGGGCCCTGGAGATCAATTCCAGACCCTGCCAGGGGGAGGGGTGCTGGTCTCGAATCACCTACAGGGTGCCCAGGCTGGATCGATTTCACTCCACCTCAGGATTTGCCCTGCTCTCCTGGAGTCCCCAGACAAGCAGCACCTGGTAGGGCTGGTGGGTAGGGAGCTCACAGTCTGAGTACCTCTCAGTCTGCTGCAGGGCCCCAGAGGGAAAGGTCCTGTTCCTTGGAGATGCCTCCATGTGATGGCTGAATTGTCTCTCTGGGCACCCATGGGTAGGGAAGGGGAAGGAGAGAATGGAGCAATATGGCGTCTGCCTATAGGCTTGGGTCTGCACACGGGGAGGTGCCCCGAGGGAGCTGGGAGCCCTGCGCCATGTCCACAAGAGGTTCACCACTCACCAGTGGCAGCCATCTCTGGGCTGGTGTCGGCAGGTCTCTCCAACTGCTCAGGAGCCCACCAACAGTCCAAGATGCAAGGGAGGGAAAAGTTATCTGCTCCACCTACCCTTGTCACTGGTCTCCAAGCCTCTCGGGGACATTTCTCCTTCCGGTTCTCCTCTGCAACGTCTTCCCGTGGAGTCTCCTGTAGTTTCAGGCACCCTTCCTTCCGACCCTCACCCAATCTATGTTTTTCTGCTAGTTCATTTTTTTCTTTTTCTTCTAAAATCTGTCTTTTTTGCAGAGACACTCTGACTGGCAGCTTTTCTCGTCCGCCATCTTGGCACCTCCAGCTATCAAAGGTTTTAAAGTCACAAACAGAAAGAAGACTAAACATTTCGATACAACAATTTTGAAGCTACTTCAAAGTTGAATTTCCCCCAGAAGAGAAATTAAAACCACCAAGAAGTAGATGGGATTAAATTATTATGGTAAACTTTAAACAGTCTGTGATTTAGACCACTGAGCAACAAAAATTTCAGTTTCAACTTTCTCTTTTAATACATTCTCTTCTAAAGTTAACGGTAAAATAGGATCCAGTTTGTTTAGAGAATTTCTTGGCATCTTTTGAAAAAATGTGACCCATTCTTCTATTGATCTTGTAAGAGAAAGCTCAGCACTTGTCCCGAGGCGTCATCGGAAGGAGGACAAGTGCTTTGAAGGGAAAGAAAGAGAAGTTTATTAATTTGCCAGGAAATGAGGAGGCTGGCAGGCTCCTGTCTTAAAAGTTACCAACGTCCTGCCTCTGAGTAGGAACACTCAGAGCTTTTAAAGTGGAGATTTGCAGCCTCGGGCTATTGCTGTTCAACCCATCTTTGGCTGAGACAATCTTATGACCTCTGCCCGGACAATTCCCTGAGCCATCTCCCATGGTACAAAGAACAAAGGACACTCCCTTGACCCTGTTGACCGCTGGTCTGGGGCAGGGATGCAGGTTTTAATTTCCAAAATGAGTGGGGGAGGTTTTAGAGAGACAGAAAACATTCTTACCCATTTTCAGGCCATTCCCCTGTTACAATTTTAGTGATTTTAATTTTGTCAACCTAAAAGGAAGTTTAGGCAAAATTAATACAAGTAGAGAGCTTATTTGGGCCAAACTTGAGAATTGCAACCTGGAGCATACATTCAAGTTGCCCCAAATATACACTCCAATTAGCAGCAGTTACAAGTAGATTTTGAAAGTCAAGAAAGGGGGACAGGAAATGGGCTGCTACAAAGTTGTTTGTCAGCAGTACTCACCGGTGTAAAGAAATATTGATTAGTGATTGGCTGTACATTGTTAAGCTATGCGGTGTGGGTTACAGTGTCCGGTGCAGCATTATTAGGTTAATTTGTAGCTACTTGTGGCAAAAGCAAGCAGTTTCAAAAGATGAATACAGGTCAGGTGCAGTGGCTCATGGCTATAATCTTAGCACTCTGGGAGGCCAAGAAGGGAGGATTGCTTGAGCCAGGAGTTCGAGACCAAACTGGACAAGGGTGAGACCCCATCTCTACAAAAAATGGAAAAATTAGCTGGATGTGGTAGCGCATGCCTGTAGTCCCAGCTACTCAGGAGGCTGAGGCAGGAGGATCGCTTGAGCCTAGGAGTCTGAGGTTGCAGTGAGCTATGATGATGCCACTGCACTCTAGCCTAGGTGACAGAGTGAGACTCTGTCTCAAAAAAAAAAAAAAAAAAAAAAATACAGACTCCAAAACAATTACAAAAAAAACCCAGATAAATAGATAGCTCAAGGGGAAAGCAGGACATGATTGCCATTTCATTTTAATGTCTCTCTGGGCCAGATATTTTAAAAGGACTTACATCACTCAGTTAAAAGTTCTTTTCTTTTTTCAATTTGTATTTATTTTTAGTTGTGTAAAATAAATAAGCCTCTGTTATATTTGTAAAAATAATATTTCTTTGTGCATTGTTGACTATTTCATTTTGGTTATTACATACACTAAAGAGAATTTTTCATTTGTGTGTGGACAAATCCACTGTTTTTAATATTAATACTATTTAATCCTATGACTGTTCTTGTTTTTTAATATTGTCCACAATTCCTATCCTCAGTTCATCTGGATATTATTTTGGGGTATTGCTGGGGCAATGAGCTAAGATGGGTTTTTTTTTTTTTTTTCGTTTTTTTTTTTTTTCTTTTTTTCAGAATCAGTACAGTTGTCCCTATTGCCTAAATTTATAAGGGGGGTTTGATTTGGCTAAATTGGGTGCTTTATGAAAGGGAGTCAGTGGAGCAGGGTTCCTTCCTTTTACCAGTGTCTCAGTCTTAAGCGATGGTTTCAGCCTCAGGGCAGAGATGGCTGTGGGGGAGGGAGGGGGAGTCAGGGGCTGGCTGCACTAAACGGGCTTCATGGGAGCTACCAGGCAGACGGGAGGAGGCGCTGGTTTTAAAAAATCCAAAATAAATCATCCTATGATTATCCTTTTACCATAAACAAATATGAAACTGCCCTTCTCTTTCTCTTGCAAATACCTCCTTAGGCTACAAGCTACATTATTTACTTTGAATTTCAAAAAAGGTAAGATCATTTATTCTGAACACTGAATCTTTTCTAGGGGTGTTAAAGACTGCAGCAAGGCCCTCTTTTAAAGTGTCAGATTTTCCCCATTTTCTTCCTTTGAATTCCCCTTTTTACCATATTTACCCTGTGAGCACACATGGACAAAGGAGTTTGTTGTCTGAAATTGCATCAGAATAGATGTAGGTTAGACACGAAACACTTCTCTAAAATAAAATAAACCTGTTTGGGGCACCTTTGCCGACCACACCGTTCCTGCCTTTCTGGAACTTACTGTCTGACGTGACACACGTAAAGACAGATGGCTCAGTGCAAGGCAGACGGCAAGTAGGAAGGTCCCAGGCAGCTCCCGGTTCATTAACTGCCTTGGAGACGTGATCCAGTTTGATGCTCAGAATGTTCGGAGGCCTAAGGGCAGGTGGCGGCCACTTCGGAATGAGCGGTATCGGATTTAACCGGGGTGCAGGATGGGGACCACTTCCGCTCCGGTGTCCACCGTCTGCTGTCACGGGACCCCAGGTTCGAGCTCCCGCGGTGACAGCCCAGTGCTGACGCAGCGGGGAGAGCCAGAAACATCGAGAAACAACAAACAACGGCAGCCGCGAGGTGGGGAACGCGAATGCGCCTCCCCGGGGAGTTCTGCGCGGGGGTTTTGAGGCCGTTTGGTGGAGACGGGGTTGCGCTTGGCCGAGAGGCCAGGGCCCGCCTGTGCCCGCGGTCCGCGGAGGGATCTTCGGAAAGGCCCAGGGACGCAGGGTCTAGAAAGTTCCCGCCTGGGAACTCGAGCTTTCCCGGTGCCAAAGACGCGAGCTGCAGCAGTGGTGCCTGGGGGGACGCAGCTGTCAGCAGGTGGCCGCAGGGCGGCTGCGCTGCTCCTCCAGGGGCGCAAAATGGCGCCAGAAGGCCAGTTTGAGAGCAGGCGTTTGCACCCGGCTGCAGTCGCCCAGCTGCTGAGTGATGAACGGAGTTCACAGTCTTGACCCTGGGCCAGTCCGTTAACCTCTCCCAGCTTCCCTGTCCTTGTATGAGAAAACGGGGGGGGGGGGGGGGGGGGAGATTTTATTTCCAGGTTGAAAAAGATGGTGAACTTGGCTCTTAAGTCAATACTTGAAATTGTAGTAAAGAAATTAGTGGCCAAAATAATTTGGAACTAAAACTCCGAACAACACAAATATGAACAGTGTCAAGAGAAACAAAAGGGACTCTTGAGCTTGCTAAGACTTCACTTGGGGAAGCATGGATAGAAATAAATAAAGCCGTAGACACTTGGGAGAAAGAGAAGTATGTGTATGGGTTTCAATACATTAGAGAGAGACACCGGAAAGATTTTTTAAGTGTATAACTTCTACATAAACAGAAATAATAAAGAAGCAGGGTAAAATTCTGCCAATATCAGGCAGGAGAATTAAATTCTAAAATAACAATATTTAAAGTAAATGTTTTTAAAAAATTATCAATATATTTTCTACAAGAGACACTTAAAACAAAATGCAAGAAAAGATAGAAATGAAGAAATGAAAAAAGCTATGCCAGGCAAATATGAAATGAAAGAAAGCAAGAGCAGCAATTAAATGTAAGACAAAATATTTTCAAAGCTACAAGCATCACACAAAACAAAGTGGAATGTTGTATAGAGGTTAAAGGGAAAATATATCAAGAAGATATATATTAAAAAATTAATGAGGTAACACACACACATAAAGTCTATGAATATACCCAGGTAACCCTACTCTGATGAAAATATAGACTATGTATAGCACCCAAGAAATTCCTTTCTACAAAATTGACTGCTATCATCATGGTTCTTTTGTCTATTTTTGAGCTTCACATAGATGGAATTATTCTATATGTAATCTTTTTTATCTATTATCTTTAACACATTATTATGTCTGTGATTTTACCTTCATGTTGTTGTATATAGCAATAGTTTATTTATTTACTTATTTATTTAGAGATGGGGTCTCACCGTGTTGCCCAGGCTGGCCTTGAACTCCTGGGCTCAAAAGATCCTCTGCCTCAGTCTCCTAAGTAGCTGGGACTGTGGATGCATGCCACTGTACCCAGCAATTAGCTCATTCCTTTACACTGCTACATAATATTCCACTGTGCGAATATATCACAATTTACTTGCCCATTATTTTATTGAAAACCATTTGGGTTGCTTGCAGTTTTTATCTACAAACATTATTTTACATGTTTACATCTGTCAGTGAACATATGTACTCAATGACTCTTGAGTAAATACCTAACAGTGAGACTGCCATGTCAGAGTGTAGGGTTATGTTTAATTTCAAAATATATTGTTGGCCGGGCGCAGTGGCTCACGCCTGTAATCCTGGCACTCTGGGAGGACAAGGTGGGCAGCTTGTTTGAGGTCAGTAGTTCGAGACCAGCCTGAGCAAGAGCGAGACCAAAAAAATAGAAAGAAATTAGCTGGACAACTAAAAATATATATATATAAAATTAGCTGGGCATGGTGGCACATGCCTGTAGTCCCAGCTACTCGGGAGGTTGAGGCAGGAGGATGGCTTGAGCCCAGGAGTTTGAGGTTGCTGTGAGTTATGCTGAGGCCACGACACTCTAGCCCAGGCAACAGAGTGAGACTCTGTCTCAAAAAAAAAAAAAAAAGAAATGTCACATTTTTCAAATTACTTCCCATCTGTAGCGTATGAGAGTTCCAATTTCCCCGCATCTTTGCCAATGGTTGTTATTGTTAGTCCTTTGACTTTTAAGCATTTTATTGGGTGTGCAATAGTACCACTGTTTGGTTTTGATTTGCATTTCTTTAATGACTAATGATGCTGAGCATTTTATATATATACAAAAATATTTATCATACATATATATTTTTTTGAGACGAGATCCTGCTATATTACCCAGGTTAGTCTCAAATTCCTGACCTCAAGCTATCCTATCACCTCAGCCTCCCAGGTAGCTGGGATTACAGGCACGTGCCACCATGCCTACCTGAGCACTTTTTTAAAAACAGTCATTAAAAATTGGTCATTTGGCTATCCTCTTTTATGAAGAACCCATTCAACATCCAATTTTGCCCATTTAAATAACTGGCTTGTCTTTTTCTTATTGATTTGTAAGAGTTCTTTATATATTCTGGACATCGATCTTTTGTTGAATCTATGTATTGCAAATATCTTCTCTGAGCCTGGGACCTGCCTTTTCACTCTGTCAGTGGGGTCTTTTGATGAACAGCAGTTCTTAGTTTTCATCCAATGTATCAGTCTTTTCTGTTATGCTTTTATTGTCCTGTTTAAGAATTTTTGTCTTCCCTAGGGAAAAGGAGATATCTCTCTATGTTTACTTCCAAAAGTTTTATTGTTTTACTTTTCACATTTAGTTTTGTGATCCATTTCAAATACATTTTTACATGTTTCAAATAAAAGTTGTGGATAGAATGCAGTCAAAGCCAAGTTTCATTTATTTTCCATTCAATACCTTTTATTAAGACCTTCCTAACCCTACTGAACTGCACTGTTGTCTTCACAGTAAATCAGGTGACTGCATATATGTAGGTCTATTTCTGTTCTGTTTTCCACTTTACTTTGTGATCATGAAGTGGAAGATTGGAAAATTCCACTAAAGTGGAATTCTTAGAAATTCCACTACCAGGCTTTTTTTTCCTTGTGATCCTTGCCTGGGTCCCCTCCTCACCTGCGACCTTGCCCCCATAAATCACCTGTAGCAATTAGTGTACCAAGCTGTAAAGTAGCTTAGGACCCTGCCTCACTAAAGTTAACCCTGTTATAGCCGTGCCCCTCCTCCTTAAGCAGAGTGTATAAAAGACTGCAATGCTCTTTGGTGCTCAGAATTTGGGGAGAGCAAATTCCCCTCTGAGCCTTGCCGGCCGGCACATAAAACCTGTATTGCCAAGATCTCTGTGTGTGTCTCTCGGTCTATTCTCGGTCAGCCCTGCTGTAACATTTTGGTTCCCTGACCGGGAAACCCGATGTGCTGGCCGTTGGGGCCACCGGCTGGGGATGGATGTCGGCCGCCCGACCCTGATGACTGACAGGGAATCCAAGTGCCTAATCCCCTGGTTGGGGACAACTTCTTCTCTGTTTGGAAGGGCTCCGCTGACTGACACTCTCTGGACCTGCCCGGACACCGGTGAGGTGTAGGCAACCAGGAAAACCAGGAGTGGCTGTCTGAACCGTGGTAAGGTCCCGGGACCTGGTCCAGAGGTAGCCAGGCCCGTCGCAGGATGGAAGAGGAGCTTGATCACTTCCTAAGAAAGGTTAAGGTTCCCCAAAGGGGGGAGGGAATGTAATAACCTCTGTGTGAGCGTGAGTGCTATGGCTCCACAGCCAAAAGCTATGGAGTCTGATTGGGTCCTAACATGCGGTTCTGTGGCAGCGTCGTACAGCATAATGGTGATTCACCCTCTGAAAGGAGAGTGACCAGGCCCGGGGTTTATACAGGTGCACCTAAGCCAAGACGTGCTTAAATCCCCACGAGGGGAGCAGCCAGGCGGACATCTGACAGTAAACCCCCTCCCTGTGCAACACCAATCAGTAGGACACAATGGGAGGGAAGGAATCCAAGCCAACTGTCCTTAGGTGTATGATCAAAAATTTTAGGAAGGGATTTTCAGGTGAGTATGGAATTAAGATGTCACCAAATCACCTCCAGACACTCTGCGAAGAAGAGTAGCCTTCCTTTGGAGTTGGGTGGCCTGAGTCAGGCACCCTAGACACTTCTATTTTCCAGGCAGTCTGGAAACAAGTTACAGGCACCCCTGGACACCCAGATGAGTTCCCCTACATCGATTCCTGGCTGGAATTGCCCAAACTTTGCCCCCTTGGGTCCGGTTCTGTGTAGAGTAGGGTCAGAGTAAGGTCCTCTTTGCTCAGAAGCCAAGAAAGTCTCCTGACTCCAACTCCAAGCTCATCCACCAAGGGCTGCCAGAGCATAAACTCCCCCTGCCACCTCCATACAATCCCGGTGACCTGGAAAAGCTAGAAGGTTTTGTGGGGATGAACGTCACTCAGCTGATGGAGGTGGCCCAAAAGGCATACAGGAACTGAGATCGTGTGGCCCAGAGGGAAAGTGAGAAAAAGATGAAACATAAGGCCACACTCCTGGCAGCAGCACTCGGGGTTCCTGTGTCTATCCCAGGGCTCAGTACAAAACCTGAGAGGGGGCCCCGCAGGAAGGGGACACTAAGATAGGACCAGCGAGCATACTGCAAAGAGACAGGGCATTGGAAAAACAAATGCCCACACCGAAGGACTGGCCCACCCTCAAGACGAGGCTTTCCTCGGGGATTCCAGATGAAACCGGAGTCCCAGGACCTAATTGGCCTTGCAGATGTAAACTCCAAATAGGACCAACCGGGCTCCCTCAAACTTGGCCCCTAGGAGCCCATGGTCACCATGGATGTGGGGGGCTGACCTATAACTTTCATGGTGGACACCGGGGCTGAACATTCAGTGGTGGCCACCCAAGTCGCCCACTTACAGGGCGACGAGCAACTATAGTCGGGGCTACCGGAGACCAAGTAGTCAGACCTTTCTGCCAGTCCCGCTCCTGCCAGTTTGAAGGCCACCAAGTGACACATGAATTCCTCTACTTTCCAGACTGTCCAATTCCCCTGATGGGGCGGGACCTCTTACATAAATTAGGAGCTCAAATCACTTTCTGCCCCAAGGGGACAGCTGACCTCTCATTGTCGGCCCTGAAATCCATGGTAATGGCAGTCTCAGTTCCCAGAGAAATGGAATGGCAGATTTATTCCGACCCCTGGGCCAGATGGATGGGACACGCTGTCAGCTTGCAAAGGGCCGCCTGCCGGGGTCTCAAAACTGACACAACTTTGGGTACATAACAGGACTGGGAGAGGAGAACCCCCCCCCCAGCCCAAATTAAGGCAGAATCCCCAACAGTGTGGACAGAAGACAATCCCCCTGGGCTGGCACACCAGCGAGCTCCAATAATGGTCAAATTAAAGCCAGGAGCCCAGCCCATAAGGAAGAGGCAATATCCCCTCCTGAGAGAGGCCTGAGAGGGAATTCAAACCCACCCAAACAGACTCCTTCAGGAAGGCATTCTGAAGGAATGCCAGTCAGCCTGGAACACCCCCCTGCTCCCAGTGAAAAAGCCTGACGGGACCTTCGGATAGTAAATGAGGCTGCAATCACCCTCCACCCAGTAGTGCCGAATCCCTACACCCTCCTGGGGCTCATCCCGGAAGATGCCAAATGGTTCACTTGTTTAGACCTGAAAGACACCTTCTTTTGTGTCCGTGTGGCACCAGCAAGCTAGCCTCTTTTGGCCTTCGAGTGGGAAGATCCCGGCACTGGAAGGAGGAGGCAGCTCACCTGGACAAGATTACCCCAAGGTTTCGAAAATTCCCCAACTATCTTTGGGGAAGCGCTGGCTGCAGATCTGGACTCGTACCCACGTGAAGAGCTCAACTGCACTGTTCTGCAGTATGTAGATGACCTCCTCCTAGCATGCCAGACCAAGGATGAATGCTTGCAGGCCACCCGAGCTTTATTTTAGCTGCTGGCAGAGAGGGGATATAAGGTTTCATGGAAGAAAGCACAAATTTGCCACCAAGTTGTCAAGTATTTGGGATTTACAATCACTGAAGGACGTAGAGAACCTGGACATGAGAGAAAACATGCAATCTGCTCAGTCCAGAGGCCCTCCACTCGGCGGCAACTGTGGGAATTCTTGGGAGCAATTGGGTTCTGTCGCATCTGGATACGAGGGTTTGTACTAACAGCCAAACCACTCTATGAGGCTCTGCGGGGACCCGAGACACAAGGTTTACAGTGGGGAGAGGAGCAGGAGGAAGCTTTCCAAGGTTTATGAGACCAGCTGCATTGAGCCCTGGCCCTGGGACTGCCAGACCATACTAAAGACTTTAACCTGTTTGTCAATGAGAGAGACCATATGGCCGTGGGGGTTTGACTCAACCTGTTGGGCCATGGCAGAGGCCGGCAGCCTACCTGTCTAAGCAGCTAGATACGGTAGCGTCCGGATCGCCCTCCTGTCTTAGGGCTGCAGCCGCCTCTGTTCTCTTAATCAAGGAAGCAGACAAGTTTACCCTGGGCCAGCACACCCAAGTTCATATCCCACACACTGCAATACAGCTTATCAACAATCTAGGGCACTGCTGGCCCTCCAGCAGCTGGCTGGCCCAATACCAAGGGCTACTGTGTGACAATCCACAAATAACCCTGGAAGCCGTACGGACTCTAAATCCTGTGACCCTCTTGCTCATCGACCCTGGACTTCCAGACCATGATTACCTTGAGGTAACAGAGGAAGTTTATGCTAGCTGGCCTGATCTGAGAGACACTCCCCTGCTGAATCCAGAATTAGAGCTGTTCACAGATGGCAGCATCTACGTCCAGGATGGACAACGAAAGGTGGGGTATACTGTAACAACCAGAGACAAAGTTGTTTTAGCTGAACCTTTGCCAGCAGAATGGTCCACTCAGAGGGCAGAATTATGGGCCCTGGTACAAGCACTCAAATATGCAGAGGGAAAAAGAACCAACATATGCACAGACTCGAAATATACCTGGAGTACCTTAGATGTACATAGAGCCCTTTACTAAGAAAGAGGGCTGCTAACAGCAGGAGGTAAGGAAATAAAAAATAAGGAAGAAATTCTCCAACTGTTAGAAGCTGTGTGGAAACCAAAAGAAACAGCTGTAATACACTGACGAGGCCACCAAAAGGGAGCAGATCCAGTCACCCCTGGCAACCGTCTGGCTGATCAGACAGCGAAAGCTGTAGCAGGACAAAAAACCTCAGAAAAGGCACACCAAAAGCCAGTAAAATCCTCCTGGCACCAGAGTGGCCTGAACAACCTAAATACAGCCCAGAGGAAGAGGCCTGGGAGGAAACAGAAAAAGCTCAAAGGACCAAGATAGGGTGGTGGTGCCTACCGGACAGTCGGATTTTCATGCCTGAAAAGCTGGCCTACTCAGTCACCTCCAAATATCATTTACACTCACACATGGGAAAGACTGCCCTAACCAGCTTACTTAACCGCCACTATTACATCCAAGACTTCCTTCTCTAGCTGCGACCATTCATGCTCATTGCCAGACGTGTGCCAGGAATAACGCAGTCGCACGACCCAGGCCTGCTCCAGGTATTCAACATACAGGAACATCTCCCTTTGAAGATGCGGAGGTCGATTTCACCGAGGTAAAACAATGCAAGGGAATGAAATACCTGTTAGTAATGGTATGCACCTTCTCAGGATGGACAGAGGCTATTCCCACCCGAACTGAAATGGCTAAAGAGGTACTAAAAATTCTTCTAAGGGAGATAATCCCCCGTTATGGGCTGCCACTCTCAATTGGCAGTGACAACAGACCAAGCTTCATGGCAGAAATCACACAGACTGTAACTAAAGCATTGGGGGTCAAGTGGCAACTCCACACCGCATACAGACCACAGAGCTCAGGGAAAGTAGGGTGCATGAACCGGACCCTTAAGAACACCCTTGCAAAGCTATGTCAAGAGACAGGGTTACCTTTGGTAGACTTACTTAGTCTAGCATTGCTTAAAGGCAGATGCACTCCAGGGCTGACAGGATATTCACCCTTTGAAATCTTATATGGAAGGGCCCCCCACCCCCCGTAATCAAGCAGCTTAAGGGAGACATCAGCCAGATAGGGGAAAAGACCCTACACACTCAGCTTATTTCCCTATCCAAAACCCTGAGTCAGATTCATCACAATGTTCTAGAAAAGATCCCTATAGCAATGGGACACCCAGTCCACTCACACCAGCCTGGAGACTCAGTCGGGGTTAAAGACTGGAAGAAAACACCACTAGAGCCCACCTGGACAGGCCCCCACACTGTAGTCTTAATCACACTCACTGCTGTTAGAGTTGCAGGAATAGCGCCCTGGATTCATCACACGAAAATAAAGAGGCCACACCTGAGGGGAACCGGGACACCTGGACAGCGCAACACGACCCAGAGGACCCACTGAGAATCCACCTCTGGTGTAGCAGCGGCCCAGCAACCACGCCAGAGGACACCCAAGCCGAATGACTGAGCCAGCCTATTACATTGCCATAGGCCTGTTTGGACTATTGTCCTTACTACTGGGCATTGGACTTTACTCAGTGGCCCCAGAGGACTGGGGGCCAGGGGAAAGACTGTTATTAGTCATCTTATATTGGGCTGTGGTGGGGTTCCTTTTCTGGTTACAATGTTTTTCCCCATTCTAATCCTTGTCTGTCTCCTGCTAAGCACAATTATAAAATTCATAGAAACGACTGTAACTCGAAAAACAACAGCTCATGTAATGGCCTTACGAGGCTATTCCCCGTTAAAGGATGATGCCCTATAATAGCCACATGAGGATGAATGCCTCATGATATATATATGGGCATCAAAAGGGGGGAATGAAGTGGAAGATTGGAAAATTCCACTAAAGTGGAATTCTTAGAAATTCCACTACCAGGCTTTTTTTTTTCCTTGCGATCCTTGCCTGGGCCCCCTCCTCACCTGCGACCTTGCCCTCATAAATCACCTGTAGCAATTAGTGTACCAGGCTGTAAAGTGGCTCAGGACCCCGCCTCACTAAAGTTAACCCTGTTGTGACCGTGCCCCTCCCCCTCTCCTGCCCGGTGCCCTTTCCCCTCATAAATCACCTGTAGCAGTTAGTGTACCAGGCTGTAAAAATAGCTTAGGACCCTGCCTCACTAAAGTTAGCCCTGTTGTAGCCGTGCCCCTCCTCCTTAAGCAGAGTGTATAAAAGACTGCAATGCTCTTTGTCTGGTGCTCAGAATTTCAGGAGACCAAATTCCCCTCTGAGCCTTGCCGGCCAGCACATAAAACCTGTATTGCCAAGATCTCTGTGTGTGTCTCTCCGTCTATTCTCGGCCAGCCCTGCCGTAACAATCACAAACCAGGACTGTATTTGAAATGCTGGAGATAGTGATGTCCCAAAATGCTATTTTTAGAGTGTGACATGAGTGGTTTTGTCTTGATAGAGTTCTTCTGATTCTTTTCCCTGACTGACTTTCCATTTCTTTACAAGGACAAAGACAGCAGTGGGCGGCAGGTCATGGACTGGCAGTGGCAACCCCGGACATTTTTTCTATAAATTCTATTATATCTACTTTTTAGTTTAATAATGTAAACAGTTTAATAATATAAAATTTAGTATGTTCCTTAATCTAATACCCAGAAAGGGAAGTGAAATTACACAAGTACTAAGAACTATTTATTTTCCATTATTCACAATTCATTTTCTGTACTCCTGACAGTATGTATATATCAATACCTACTAGAAATATTCCATAAGTGTTTTCAAACAGAAATAACAGATAGTGCTACAATCTGGGATTTTAATTTTTCCTTTTCCTATTTTCTTATTTCTAAAGAAAAATACCTCACATCACTTTATCTTTAATGTTAACTGTTAATTTAGTTATTATACTCATGCAATCTCTTTATTTGCAATGTACAATATTTTAAATTATCTTTTAATTAGGAAAGTACATTTTTAGCTCTTGCTTGTGAATAAAAACATTAGCTAGAAGAATATTTATACATACTTTTGCTGTGATGTTTTAATCAACTAATTCTGTATATTCATAAACTGACAACTAAAAAAGTTATCCTGATTTAAGCATTAATCAGTTTCCCTGTTACATCTCATAACTAGTATACCTAATCCAATTCTCTACAAGTACTTGGTCACTGAACACTTATGAAACCACCCTCTATAAAGTGAATAAAAGGCCGTAAGTTGGGAACTGTGGTAGGGGCCTGAACTCTGCAAAGGTATAGTCATAGTTAAAATATATATATATATATATCTCCAGCTGTTGTTTCCTAGCTTGTTTTCCTATTATTTCTTGCTATTCAGGAATCAGATAGCTGATGGTCATAAAGGTTCTTAGCATTCTTCATTGCTCCCATAGATAACATTACCCTCGTGAAACCTAAGGCTAGTTTTTGAGATATCCTCCAGGCCCTGCATTCCGGTGGACCAGCTGACCCAGCCAGACCAGTGGCCCATGCTGAGGAACTAACTCAACTGGTCTTGTGACACAGACCCAGGAACTGACTCAGCACAAGAAAACAATTTCTGCACCCCTATGGTTCCACCCCGAACCCAGCCCATTAGGAGAGCCAATTCCCTAGTCCTTTGCCTGCCAAACTATCTTTAAAAATCCTTTCTCCCAAATTCTCGGGGAGACGCATTTGAGAAATTCCTCCTGTCCCCTGTGATACTAAACATCTGCCGTCTCAGTGTATTGGCTTCTTCTTGAGCAGGGGGCAGTGGACTTGGTTGGGCTATAACATTTAACGCCTTCTGAAAATTTCTAAAGTCTATCTCAGAATGCACCTGGCTCCCACAGAGACAAATACAAAAAGCAATATGTACAGCTTTAATTGTGAAATTATGGATTTCTCTTTTCTCCTTAGATTGATTCTTGCCTCCTTGCAATGTAGATGAGCCCTTCTGAGGTCCCAGCTAATAAACATTGATAAATGGCAGCTGATGTTATAAAATGACAGCTATGTGAATCATTTAGCTGAGGAAGATCCTGTTAATAGAATAAACTTAGAATAACAAGGAGTTGTTCAACAGAAGCCAATTTGGGCTAATTATCATTGTGGAAAATCTAGTTCGTTTGCGTCACAAACACATGTGCTTCACAAACACATAATACATGCATGTGTTTGTGAAGATAACCAACCAGAGCTACAGGATAAAATGTGGAAAAGTGATGCGGCTGATCATTTTCTTGCTTCAATTATTTTTGGGCAGGGGGAGGGGGCAAGGAAAACTTTCCCTTTGCCCTCTGAAGTTTTGCTGAAAAATCAAGTCACAAAAGGCAGATTAATTGGAGAAAAAGCATGCAAAATTTATTAATGTGCACAGAGGGGAAAACCAGAGTGATTACCCCCACCCCTGATGAGGTTCAGAGCTTACATACCACCTTGAGGTTACAGAAAGCATGGGGGCTCAGATCTTGGCAAAACAGATCATGGGAGGGGGAGAAGGAGGCCTGGCTACCAAAGGTGGTCTTTGTTATGTAGATGAAACCTCATAGGTAGCAGCCCTCAGAGAAAATAGATAGTAAATTTTTTCAGACCTTTAAACGTGTCAGACTGTCAGATGATCTTTCCTAGATCCAGGCGAGGAAAGGCCTGTGGCTGCATGAATGATTTTTTATAGATGTAAATTTTCGCCACTAAAGACAGCTTTGCAGGGCTATTTCTGTTTGTGGGCTGACAGTCATCTCAAAATAAGTCAAAAAATATATTCTGGGGTAAAATATTTTGATCTCCTTCATATATAAACTGACTTAAGAAACATTTAGGAGGCACCTTTTCAACAGCCCAAAGGGGGCTCATTTAAATTTCAAGACATTTAATGAACTTCTCTCATTTGGAAAGGGAAAAATAAATTTGCACCTACATTTTAATCCTCTTACTGTTGTGAACTAAAATAAAATCTTAAGGCTCCCACCCATTGGCTGACTGAATGGACCCCCTCCCGGCCAAGGGGATATCCTAAAACTAAATTGCCTGCCAGGAGGAGGGAGGTCAGACATGCCTCATCGTGCCCCCTCCCTTCTTGGAGACATACTGTGTAATCCATTAACAGGCCTAAATCTGCGCAAGGCAAACCTGCAGGTCCCCAGTTTACACAACAAATATATGTCTGGTGGCTTGTCTTTGATTAACAAACCTCCTTACCTTAAAACACTCCAAGCCTTTAGAGAAAGCTTCATGTCTTTAACCGATTACAAGTCAAAGGATCTTTACACTTGTAACGCTTACACCTATAACCTGTAAGCGCCACCCCCAAACCAACATATGCCTTCCATGTATTGACTTACGACTTTACCTGCAACCCCTGTCTTCCTGAAATGTACAAAATCAAACTGTGACCCAGCCACAGCGAGTCCACTTGCTCAAGGCTTCTTGGGCATGGCTCTAGGTCACGGTTCTCAAATTTGGCTCAGAATAAGTCTCTTTAAATTATCTCACAGAGTTTGGTTTCTTTTCCATTGATAGTTCTCTAAACATTTTTAATTGCCATGGAGGGAAAAAAGCTCTATATTTCATATATGTCATATTTTCCTTAAAGTTATAGCTTTATAGTAAAGCAAAATTGAATTTTGAAAATAAAAAGGTTGTTTCTAATGAATGATTTAAATTAAAACAATGGTCAAAGTATTTAAAAGCATAAAACATTTGCTAAAATTATTTTGAAACATAAAATATGGCTATTAAATAATCTTTAAAGTGTTACAGCAAGTGGTCCCGAGGACAAACCGAGGGGCACACGGAGAGTCAGAGAATCAAAGTTTATTCCCGGCAGGCTCAGAGGGGCCTCGCCACAAATTCTGAGCCTCATCTACCTGATTTTTCCCACTTTTATTAAGTTGTCGTGTTCTGGGGGGTAGGGTGTCAGGTGGTTAATGCCTGACAGGTAATAGGTTAGTTGATATGTCAGATAATAGATTTAGTGTTATGCTGATGCACCAGGTAGATTAGCTGATGGGCCAGGCAATAGGTTAGTATTATGCTGATGCGGGTCTTCCCTGAGGGGTGGGGGGTCTCAGGTGGTTGATGTGCCAAGTAACAGATGGGGGTTTTCCTTGTCATAAGTGCTGCTATACTGCCCTTAATTTTGGAATGGAAAGTAAAATATTTGTAAATGAGCGTTCATTTTTGAAAGATGAATACAATCTTTTTCTCAAGGAAAAAGAGGGAAGAGAACAGAGATGCTTTTTAGTGTCTCTTTGTATCTTTAAATATATGAGTGTCATCTGCCACTTATGTCTGAGTATGCTATGATTCAATTTTTGTGAGATATGGGGATGGCTCGAAATAGGGTGCCTTTTTAAAAAAAGAAACTGAGTAACAACAGTATTGATAAAGAAGCCTAGGAAGGCCACCCTGCAACTTCTAGTGTTTTGAAAGCCTGTAGAAGCTTTCTGATCTCTTTTCTAGGAAGTGTAAACATTTGTGTAGCCCTTTTCAATATGCGAAACATTTTCACTTTCTCTCATTGTGATCATCACAGTCAACTGGGAGGTTTACTTCTTACAGATAAGGAAATTGAGGCTCAAAAGAGCTACAAAGGTAAACTAGTAATTTCCTTTGGAATCAGTATTTGAACAGTTATAAACTAGAACTGTTTTGCCCCTTGTCAGAATGTTACACTGTATCATGCCAATGATACAGTACAAAACATTGGAAGTTTCCAGAGGAAACAAGTTCTGAAGATGCTTAAAGACTTAGTGAGAGGGAGCAGGAACCCCTCTTAGGGGCCTGCCAACACCCCCAGCATGGAAATAAAGGAAAATCTTGAGTCCCTTCAGGGCAAGCCCTGGGCACCTAACTACCCTAGAGCTTCTGAGCAAGCCAGAGTCACCAGGTGTTTTGGTTCTCTATGGAAACTAAAAGACAGCATCTTAGCTTACCTTCTTGAGTTGTTTTTCAAACTCCCACTAGATGGAAAATGCAGATAAAGGGGAACTGAGGAATTGAGCTCTTGATAGCTGTTCTTCCTTCTAAATTTCACCCGAGGGGCCTGAAGAGAGTCACACCCATCTTAACCTTCCTTTAGGCTAATTCAAGAATCTCTGAATCCACCTATGACCTGTAGGCCCCTCTGCTTCAAGATATTCTGCCTTTTTAGGACAGGCCAATATATAACCTCTATGAAGGACAATGAAAATCTCAGGACCCCCCCCTCCCCTTATGCAAAAGGAGTCAAGCCTGGAGGCTGAGTCATACAACGCCCCTTCCAAATGCACAGCTACTACTAACATTGTGCATTAGCCAGATCCCCAGGGAAGGGTAAAAGTCCTCAGGCATCTACAAGCAATGCCCTCCCATAGATCATTCATAAGGAAATTTTT
This sequence comes from Indri indri, assembly GCA_004363605.1. Classification (NCBI taxonomy): domain Eukaryota; kingdom Metazoa; phylum Chordata; class Mammalia; order Primates; family Indriidae; genus Indri; species Indri indri. The sequence continues at coordinate 101,552 of RJWJ010001345.1, forward strand.
CATCGGCCTCCCAAAAACAAGGACATGCAAATTGTAACTTTGGATCCGCAGGCAAAGTCTAGCTTCTAAAACCAAAGTCTGTTCAATTCCACACTGAAAATGTTGATTACAAGTTTATCTTCTCAGGTGCAGAACTGAGACAAGATCAATCATTCCTCTGCCCACCTAGGGACATCTGCGTGATTGATTCTTCTGTCACTCTCTTTTCATCTTCGAACACCTTATTTACAATGTAAATTTCCTGGGTTTCACAGGAATGTAACCATTTGCCTCACTAACCATTTGCTTGTGTTTTTCCCTGGCACATCCTCACACCGCGGCTTACTAAACCTCCATTGATTGATATTGCCTCAGTTACTTATTTTGGGTTGCTACTTCCATGTATTGATTTTCAATTTTGCCTGCCTCAAATGCATCCCTGCCTTTAAAAACCTGGCTTGTAAGCCATTGGAGAGTTTGGGTCTTAAGTGCAGCTGACCTTTCTCCTTGCACGGTGCCAGACAACAAAAATTTCTCCTTCCGCAACTCTTGGCCTGTCTGGCTTTGCTGCACCGGACCAGTGAATCCCAATCTGGTTCAGTAACACTGTATCTAATAAACAATGACAGCTATTTTCAACCGAAGTATTTTTGAGGTTTGACTATGAACAGTGATGATGTGGGGCTACTGATAAACTTGGGTGAGGTGCAGTATTGCAATCCTAACAACAGAAAGTAGACTGCAAGCAGTGGACACAGGCAGCTTCAATGTCGCACTCAGAGTGCAGTCACACATGTATGTCGTAAGTAACAGGCTTCAGCATTGTTTTGGCCTTCTGGTTAAGCATAATTGGTTCACGGTGTTTGATCAGATTCAGAACTTTTCCTTGAAGCAAAAGGTGTATTTCTTTCAAGTACAAAGGCTAGATTTACACAGCATGACAAAGGTCAGCCTTGCAAACTCTTAGTTTCTTGAATGTTAGCTCTAAAAAATGAGGACTACTCCCTGTAGTAGGACAGTTCATACTATTACAAGAGGCCCACTGCAGAAAAGTCAACACATGACTTGTCTGATAAACCATTTATCCTTTCAAGGTATGTTTGGTTGTCTCTTATTAATGTGTGGAACTTGCTCCAGGAAGAATTCATGGCAACCACCAGTAACATCCAACTTTGTTACTATAATAATCTTGAAAAATGATCTTCTGAAAAACTCTGAAAAGAGCTTGTGAGAAAATATCATGCAAAGTAACTTCAATGAATTGATATTCTACAATTATAGTCAACTTCCATTTTGCAATTGTGAGCATTTTGCTTTGGCCCTTCTAACCAAAATAAAACTTTTGGATTTCATTGTTATACCAGAACACAGATCATTTTGATGACAGGCATTATTGAATGGAAACTTTCTGAACCTCATTCTAGTCATAAACTTTTAGTGACATGCTCTGTAACTAAGAGAATTCGAAATAATATTGTAGTCAGGCATTAGGCAGATATTTCAGTATGTCGAAAGTGTTGGAATTTTCAGGATTTATGTGAATAATTTGGGCCAATTCCAGGCTGTTTTATTCTAATAAACAAACACTACAGAGAATACACACAGAATCAAGCACCCCCTACTGCCTGAGCAAAATTGGAAAAGGTTAAAAAAAAATTCAATTCATTATCTGGAGAAAGAGTCCAGGAGGATGTGTGGCTGAAACTTTAAAACAATGAGCTGCCCAACCAAGACAACGCGGACGTGCCCGGAGTCTCAGGGAGAGACGACCAGAATATAATTATAATCTCAAGAAAGCTAACACCTGGACAATTGAAAACCACAGTATGAACTGAACAGTGATGAGAAGGGACCTAGAAAAGGGAGCTGGGGGAAGGATGTGCTGTCCGTAGGCAGCACTGAGAAGGCATGTCCCCATAGTAGACGACCGCAGCCGGACCACTACTTGACTCTTGCCAATTTCCAGCTCTTCAGGCAACTTTTTGATAACTCTGCTCTCTCACAGAAACGAAGAATTCATTTATTAGCATATTTCTCTTTGGCAACTATCTCATTAACCACAAGTGAGTATCTTTTTGGTTCATACCAGTATCATACTCTTTCTGATACAGTTTGCACTTAGCGCAAAAACATGGAAAATTTTGTACTACTGATAATTTTTTTTTTTTTTTTGAGAGAGGGTCTCATTCCGTCACCCATGTTGGAATGCAGTGGCATGATCATAGCTCATTTTAACCTCCAATTCCTGGGCTCAAATGATCCTCCTGCCTCAGCCTCCCAACTAGCTAGGACTACAGGCACGTGCCATCACATCCAGTTTTTTTTTTTTTTTTTTTTTTTAAAGACGGGGTCTCCCTATGTTGCCCAGGCTGGTCTCAAACTCCTGGCCTCAAGCAATCCCTCCCCCCTCCCGCCCCCCTTGGCCTCTTAAAGTGCTGGGATTATTGGAGTGAGCCACCAGACTTGGCCTATGATTTTTTTTTTGTTATTTTAGAAAACAGTTTGAAGACATTCAGAAGACACAGCAGCACTGCCACACTTATAAAAGGGGAGAAATTAGTATTTCAAGTAATGACAACATATACACACACACGTATACATATTTATATACACACACACATTGGATAATCTGTTTTGAAGATAATATGTTGACATCTCCAGAAGTCACACTTCTCAAACAGGCTGAGATGTAGAGATGAGCTTGTTATACATGATTGTGACCAAAACTGCTGAGAGAATGCAGGCACAGTCTACGTTTGTGAGACAGGCTTTACACATTTGGAGAAGTTAAGTTTAAAAACTCATTCTTTAAGAAACTAGGCAATTCACGTTAGAAACCTGGGCTGGTTAAGGAGACATCCTCTAGCAGAACAGAATTCCAAAGAGATTACAAGTGACACCTACATTATTCACTGAGTAACATTACTACTACGACAACTGGAAGAACTGACTGGTGGCATTTTGAAAGCAGTCTAAGAAAGAGGTATTACAACAGCCATTTGGAATCAGACTGTCAGAAGCATCTTTGCTATTAGGTTCCACAAAACTGGAGAGATCACTTTGAAGCCAAACATAACATTTGTAAAAATAGCTCTTGAGAGACACTGAATGTTGCAAATTCCTGAACTGTCAACATTAAACTTTAATGATAGTTTAGTACAGTTGGAGGAATTCTTGTCTCTAGAAGGCCTAGCACCCTGTTTGAAAGGAAAAGGGTGACTGACATCTGTTTAAAACAGTTCACGGGCACAGAACTTTAAGAGGGCATGGACACTGGGTGGAAGCAGCCCTAGGTGCATTCTTTTTTTTTTTTTTTTTTTGAGACAGAGTCTCACTCTGTTGCCTGGGCTAGAGTGCCGTGGCATCAGCCTAGCTCACAGCAACCTCAAACTCCTGGGCTCAAGTGATCCTCCTGCCTCAGCCTCCCGAGTAGCTGGGACTACAGGCATGAGCCACCATGCCCAGCTAATTTTTTACATATGTAATTTTAGTTGCCCAGCTAATTTCTTTCTATTTTTTTAGTAGAGACGGGGTCTCGCTCTTGTGCTCAGGCTGGTCTCGAACTCCTGAGCTCACATGATCCGCCCGCCTCGGCCTCCCAGAGTGCTAGGATTACAAGCATGAGCCACCGCGCCTAGCCCCTAGGTGCATTCTTACATGACACATGTGTAGGATTATTACTTTGATTAGAGTAAATGAGGAACGAATCTTGCATTTTGTTACCTTGCGGCTTGCTACTTGTTTCTACTAACATGAGAACTGGTATTGCTACTGAGCTTTACTTATTTTAAGGTAGGAATGAAACAGGTGGAACTCATCTAATGGTCTCCACAACTGAGACACCTAAGAAGTATGTAAACCAAATAGCTTACAGCTGACTGTTCAGTCTCACTGCCACTATGTTAAGAATTGTTTGAAACAATTTCCATCTTTCCCATAAGAATTGTAAATTATACAAAGTATTCTTAAAAATTGACCAAAGACAGCTTGTTTATGTCCTAGGAGTATGACTAACATAAGAGCTATTACCAAATAGTGGACATTAAGTTTTAACTGCTTCCCAGTTTTCGCTAGTAAGTAAAATAGGTTAACTTATGAAAATTAAATTTTAAAGTAAGCATTACCAAGTTTGGTTGCCTTTAGGCAATCTTGAAAGGCACAGATATTTTAGAATTAACTTTAAAAAGAAATGTGTTGGTTTTAAAAAGATACATTCTTTTTTTTTCAGCTTTTCCCACACTTTGAAGCTGGGTTGGCTCTGTGACCGACTTTGATGGAGAATGTGGTAGAAGTGACATGCTTTCTAGCCTCTCACTTCAGCCATCACTCCTTTTGGAACGCTGCTGCCAACCACTGTTTAGGAAACCTGGCACTTTGATAGAGCCCACAAAGGGAACCAAAGCATCCAAACTGAGCCCGGACACGTGCGAGGGCACTACAGATCATCCAACCCTGCTTGAGTGGACGGATGACTGCTGTCTCATGGGCAAACGGCTGTCATTTTAAGCCACTAAGTGTTGGACTGATCAGTTACACAACATATACCGAAACAGAAACTGGTACAAAAACTTAAGAACAGGTGACACTGCCTGACCAAGCCTGGAAGACCGTTGAACAAACTGATAATAGAAGCTGGAAAAGTGAAGAAACTGCTATTTGAAAGCTGGAAAGATGGGGATTCATGTCTTGTAACAGCAAAACAATTGGCAAAACTAATCAACTTGTGATTCTAAGGTGGTTTCCACTGGCTTATTTAAGCTGTGTATAATGAGGTACGGGAAGAGAGATGAAATAGAGAAGAAATTGCTGTCTGCAAGAATTTAGCAAAAATACAGAAGACTCAGTAGCTGCTGGGTTGGAACCAATCTCTCTCTAGCAAGCTGAAGATTCTCAAAGTAAGAAACAGTTTCAGGGTCATTATCAAATGAAGCCTGTGACTGTTACGCCCTTTGTCAAGACTTCGGGTTTAAGTCAGTGCCTAATAGATCCTTTTAGCTCAATAATGTGGCTCCAAAGAATCTGGAGTGTCTTCACTCTAGCAACTCAGGGAGCAGTCTATGTGAACTATGATTTTGCTTTTAAAGGGCATGTAGAGAACTTCGATTAGTTTTGTATGAAACTCAGTTTTTAAGGGAGCTGTACTTTGCTGAACAAATATGCACAAGAACGTTTCAAAATGGAAAAGACCTCTAGGACCCATCTTTTGCATGAGTCTACTTCGGAGCACTTGAGGCAAATGCTAGTCTTAATTTCTAGCAAATGTATACCTTTTAGTCCCTTTTTCTTCTCTTGGGTTCATGCCTTAAAGTAACGACATTCACAAAAACTCTACCACTGGAGATTAAGCCATACACTCGGATCCTTTCCCCTAATGGAAGATCATCGTGTTAGAAATCAGGAGTGATCAGTTTGACTCCCAGCTAAGATTCTAATCCTGAGACATTGGCCAAATCACTAAACTCCCCCAGTCTTTTCTTTAAAAGGATTAGGCCAGTAAGGATGTCACAGAAAATGGGGATTAGGACTCCCAGAGAATTTGTCCCTCAAGTGCCCCATATAAAAGTATTGAACAAAATATTAGCAGATTGAATTCAGCAGCATATTAAAAGGATTATACACCATGACCAAGTAGGATCTATTCCCAGAAGGTAAGAATGCTTAAACATATGAAAATCAATTCATATAATACATTACATTAATAAAAATGGACAAAAACCCCCAGAAAATCATCTCAGTTGAGGTAGGAAAAGCATTGGACATAATTCAACACCTTTTCATGATAAAAAACATTCAAAAAACTAGGAATAAAGGAAAACTTCTTCAACATAAAGGCCACATGTGAAAAACCCACAGCTAAAATCATAATCCATGGTGAAAGACTGAAAACTTTTTCTGTAAGATCAGGAACAAGCCAAGGATGTTCATTTTCACCACGTCCCTTTGACATAGTATCGAAGTTCTAGCCAAAGCAATTAGGTAAGAAAAAGAAAAAAAAAGACATCCAGGCTGGGCGCAGTGGCTCACGCCTGTAATCCTAGCAGTCTGGGAGGCCAAGGCGGGCGGATCGTTTGAGCTCAGGAGTTCGAGACCAGCCTAAGCAAGAGCAAGACCCCGTCTCTACTAAAAATAGAAAGAAATTAGCTGGACAATTAAAATATACATACAGAAAAAAAAATTAGCTGGGCATGGTGACACATGCCTGTAGTCCCAGCTGTTCGGGAGGCTGAGGCAGGAGGATCGCTTGAGCCCAGGAGTTTGAGGTTGCTGTGAGCTAAGCTGACGCCACGGCACTCCAGCCTGGGCAACATAGTGAGACTCTGTCTCAAAAAAAAAGGCATCCAAACTGGAAAGGAAAAAGTACAACTACAATTATCTGTTTACGGATGACCTGAAAACCACAAAGAACACATAAGTGAGCACACACGCACGTGCACGCACACACAGAGCAGAGCTAATAAACTCAGCAAAAGTTTTCAGAGTACAAGATTGATATACAAAATCAGTTGTGCTTCTAAACACCAGCAATGAATAATCCAATAAGAAAATTAAGAAAACAATTTTATTTATAATAGCATCCAAAATAACAAAATACTTAAGAATAAATTTGAATCAGAAGATGAAAGACTTAAAAATTGAAAGCTATGAATTTTGCTGAAAAAATTAGACATAAATAAATGGAAAAAATATCCTGTGTTTATGGATTGGTACGCTTAATGTTAAGAGGGCAACATTCTCCTTAAGTGATCTACAGATTCAACACAATCTCTATCAAAATCTCAATGGTTTTTTCCAAAATAAAAAAAAATGATCCTAAAAATTCATATTGAATGTGATGAAACCCCTACAGCCAAAACAATTTTGGAAAAAACCAATGTTGGAGGACTCATACTTCCAGATTTCAAAACTTACTACATGCATCTCTGCTTAAAAAAAAAAAACAAAACAAAAAAGCCCCCCCCCCCCCCAAACGAAGACTAATTACAAAGCTACACTAATCAAAACACTGGTTGTACTGTCATTCATTTGTTATATAAGAATAGTGTCTTCAAATGGTGCTGGGATTACTGGGTATTCACATGCAAAAGGATGAAGTTGGACCCCTATGTCACGCCACATAAAAAAAATTTACTCAAAATGGACCAACAACCTGAATATGAGAGAATACTATAAAACTCTGAGAACACATGGGTAAATCTTCATGACCTTGGATTTGGCAATGGACTCTTAAGACACAAACAACATGAGCAAAAAAGAAAAAAAATAGGTAACGTGGGCTTCACTGAAATAAACTTCTGTGCATCAGATTGTCAAGAAAATACAATCTAAAAATGAGAAAATATTTGTAAATCATGTGAGTTTAGAATAAAGAAAATATAAAAAACTCTTATCAAAAAAACCCTTAAAAATGGGCAAAGAGCTTGAATAGCTATTTCTCCAATGAAGACACTCGAATGACCCACAAGCCCATGAAACACCCACTAGGATGGCTGTAATTTAGAAAAAGGTGGGGGGATAAGTGTTAGGACGCATATGAAGAAATTTGAACCCTCATACATTGCCGGCGGAGTGTAAAATGGTCCAGTCACTGTAGAAAACAGGAACCCAAACAGACACATGTACATACATGTTCACAGCAGCACTACTAACTATAGCCAAAAGGTGAAAAAACCAAAATGCCCACCAACAGGTGAATGAATAACAAATTATGGCACATATAAGATGGAATATTATCTAGCCATAAGGATGATGTATTGACATTATTCACTTTCAAATGGTTAACTTTACGTGAATTTCACTTTAATATAAAAAATGAAACAAAAAAAGTCTGGATAATTTCCAGTATTTCATAAAAGTTTGTAATTCTGTATTAATTCTTACCTATTTTCTGGATGTAGGGTGGAAGTATAGAGCTCACAATCACCTATTTAATGCCCTACTCTTGAATATGAGGGGACAAGCAAGGATCATCGGACATTTGAGGATCGCTTCCATCATGAAATAAAAAGATCAAAGTTAATTAATGAGGGGGGAAAAAGGCCTTGGGAAACAATACACGGGAGAGAAGAAAATGTTAGGGAAACACTAATTTGTATCTTTAGAAATCTGAAAAAATAGTGGATCCACAGGATTCATGAAAAGATGATTAGCAATCTTGAAAGTTAAAGCCACAAGTGCCAACATAAAAATTAAATGGAATAGTTTAAAAGAAACATCGAGAAAATTCCTAGAAAAAAATATTAGATGGAAAATAGAAGATAATATAGTAAGAAATTTGTTGAAAATCCCCTTAGTGCTGCAGGACATGCAAGTCTAGGTTACAAGGGTTCACTGACTGCCCAGTAGCAAGAATGGTTGGGGTTGGGAATTGCAAGACATTGTATCACACCATTTTATAATACCAGGACTAAAAACCAGCTCCTAAAAATTTCTGAGGGGTATGGAGGTGGTGCAGGACACAATATATAAATCAACACAGATGGAATGATCACATTTCTAAACAGTAACCTGGATGACAGAAGACAATGAAAATAAGCAAAAAAGCAAAAAGCTATATCCAGTTAAACCATCCATCAAGTGTGAGACTATTAATTTGCAGAGATTCAGAAAATTTCTCTAATTTTTTCTTAAGTTATCTGATCATAAACTTCAGCAAAAGAGAGAAGAGAGCCCACGAAACAGCGCCTTTTTAACAAAAACGTTAAGTCCTAAAATATGAAAAGTAAGCTTAGAGAGCAATCAGATGTTTCAAGCAGAACTAATGGCTTAAAAACGGAGGTCCCTGAGAAATGTGACTTAATAAAATATAAAGAAACATCTGAAAATATTAAAGCTATAATTATGAGATAATAACACAAGGAAAAAAAACCCCAAGATCTTCAAACAAAAATTCATGGGCCGTACAAGAAATGTAATCAGAGTTCAGGACTTGGCTCAGGAGAAAATAATGAATCGTTACAATGCAAGTCCTAATGAGCACACGCGAAAGTAATACGTTATGTAGAAAAGACGAAAGTGGGGAATAAGTTTATGAAAGAAATAAATCTTCCTATCACATGAGAAAGTAAATAAAAATACGAATTGATTTATCAAGAATTATCAGTACAGTCATCTAAAAATGGCTAATAAAGTAGCTGTCTCTAGGTGGCAAATTTAGGAAATAGGACAGGGATCTTGAGGTATATTATTATTTTGAAACAATGTGCATGTTTTGCACCTTCATAATTTTTAAATCAATAAAAATGACAGCCTATATGATTTTTTTGCTTATTCTGTTCTTAGTATATTGTTACCTTTTCCAAAACATATCTATATAACTCATGCGTATTTAAAGTTTATTTGCGGGCTGGACACAGTGGCTCGTGCCTGTAATCTCAGCACTCTGGGAGGCCAGACAGGCCAGAAGTTCGAAACAAGCCCGAACAACAAGCTCTGCCTCTACCAAAAAAAGAAAAAATCAGCTGGGCAAGCTGGCATGTGCCTACAGTCCTTGCTTTTCAGGAGGCTTAAGTGGGAGGATCACTCAAGCCCCCCGGAGCTTGAGGCTGCACTGGGCTATGATCCTGCCACTGGACTCCATCTAGCCTGGGCAACAGAGCAAGACCCTGTCTCTAAAAATAAAAGTTTACTTGCAGTAATAAATGTGATTTAAACATTCATTCGTATAATAAAGAAAGCTGTATTTCTATTAGAGTCTGAATTGTGCCTTTAAAGTCAAATCCAGAAGTGCAAGTCATTCTGATGCCAAAGCTTATGGTATATTATCTTTGATTATCCAAAGCAAAGAACTCATTTGATGGGTTTAGATTTCCAAGTTTCATTTTCCTCCTTTTTAACTAAGAAAATTATTTGTTTTTTGTTTTATAAAGATACATGTGAATCAGTACTGACAGCAGTATAAAAATAGGATATAAACAAAGCTACAAGCAACAACATACAACAGCAACATTAATAAGATGATGGATATGATGTCAGGTGTCACAGCTCACTATAATTTCAGAGCACAATAATCATATATTAAATTTGAAGGGTTCCCATGAAGTCAAAATGGGCTATCTGGCAAATTCCTTTAGACCCAACCAAATCTGCTTAACAAAACCACTCTCTATATAAAGTAACTTACTGCTTTGGTAGTCTTTGCATAAAGATGTCATGGAAGGACTGAATAGAAACATGTGAAATCATTTGTTCATTTATTCATTAATGTTGTCAAATTCAGTTTTCTATACACTATGATGTTTATTCCATTTTTTATACTATTAGATATACATATTTAAAAAAATATTTAACTTATTTTTATGAAGAAATTAAATATTTTCTGAAAAAGAATCATTTTATTATCATTCTCTAGCAACAAACCTGAAACAAATCTCATCCAACTTAACTAACTTATTTAAATACTTTTACTTAATGGCAACTTCTCTAAAGTTCTAGTTTACACAATTCTATTCTACATAACACTGTTTTTACCCTGTTACATAGTATATACTTAAAGAACATTTTTGTAATAAACATGTTTTTCTCTTTGATATGGTACAGAACAATTTTTTCACACTTCCCAGCAATCACTCAAATATATTAAAAAATGTATCCTTCTTTAAAAGGCACACACATTTACAGGTTGGAATCTTTATTGTTTTAAAATTGTATAGGTCTTTTACAATACAATATTTTGTTACTTAAATGACCTCTAAATGGTTAATGTACAATGAGTATCTTTTTTTCTGAAACTCAACCATGAATTACGATTTCATCAATATGATTATTCTAAAGAGTCATAAGACGGTGGGAAGATTTGAGTGCGGCATTTGAAACAGTCAACGGAATAGACTCTTCTTCCCTTTAGAACCCAGATGACCGATCCACTGAAAGTGCTTTTGAAGACTGCTGATTATTTATGGCTGATCTTAAAATCAGCCAATCAAATTACAGTTCCTTTTTTTTTTAAATATCAAAGGGCATTTAAAAAAATAAATGAAACAATTTGCTCTAGTAATCTACTGAGGCAAACTCAAAATTATGATTATCTGCATGCAATAACACTCCTCTTTAAATAGTTTTGAAGAATTTATACATTTTTATAAAGAATGTGTTAAAGAGTGCAAGTATTCCGATACTGGTTTCACAAAAGGACAAATGCTGGTAATAACAACTAACATTTAACATCTAAGTTCAAGCTAATGTATACTTAACAGGCAGTTAATATGGCTAATTGTAGGCCACAATGCACAAGGTATGCCCTTTGAGAAAATGAGCTACTTTGGTCCACATTTCTAGAGTTGTCTGGGTAAAAAAAAAACAAAACCAAAACCATTTCAATTCGGCCAAGGGTTCTGATGAATTTATTATCCCTAAAATGTAGCCAGTTAAAAAATAAATGAAGTACACCAATGAAGTATATTGTCACACTGACTTTTGCATAAAAAGATGGCCTGCTGTTTTTGGAGTGATGAATGAGCAGTGTAAGATAAATCAGAAAAATGTCACAAAGCATATTAATTTCTTGAGAAGTTATACTTTCTTATTCCATGACACGGCTTTCACTCTGTAAAACTTTGTCCCCAAAGGAACTTTAAATCTGTTTTGTGCCTAAGAGGGAAAGAAAAAAGGGAATCATTTGAATGATTAAACCAAATCACACAGATACCCTCCTATCATGGTACTCATTGCTAGAATATTTGGGGTGGGGTGAGTTGGTGTGGCAAAGCCTTTATCAAACTACACGGGCTCCAATCCTCACCACCTGAGAACACAGAGCAACTAATATTGATGGAAGACAAATTCGGTAGCCACTGCTAAAGAACATAATACAAAGCAAGTCATAAGTATCAAGAAACCTCCGTACTATACAGTTCAAGTTCTATTAGTATTTTGTATCCTGAGGCCCCAAATTACAGTGAGTCAGGAAGAATGTTTAGTAGATTTCATTGATTCTATAGCAATGATATTGTTGATATTACAATCATGTCCATTTTTAAGCCAAACATGTCACGCTATCTTTCTTCAATCAGGGTAGTATACAGAAATAAGAAAACATCAACTCTACCTACAAACAGAATTCACTTTTTGTCATTGGTTATGCAGGGTTCATTTTTTACACATAAGTTACCCTGGTAACTTCAGAGTTACAGAAAAGAAACCGGGTAGTACTTTTTCTACGTAGGTTGACAGATTGCTGGCAAACTTCCTCTACTATTTAAAGACAACATAAATACTTAGAAGGCCAAAGACAAAGATTTCTATATAAAGCAGTATGCAAATCATCTTTATAATTCATAGGCTTATATCACATGATGTAGTTTTTACCTTTTTGGCTTGACAATATTCCTTTTCCATCACTTTTCCAAGTACCCAGGGTCTTCTAGTTGCACCTGAAGCTAATGAATCAAGTAGTTAATTTCTTGTTGAAAGCAAGGTTATGATTATTAATGAAAACATAACTGTCAGAATGAAAACAGACTAACGAAGTTCTCATGAGTGAAAGAATATGTAAAACTTTTAAAAACTGTTGATATCACTGAATTTCAATTTATAAAATAACACTGAATTCACGTTACTTTCAACCAGTAATATGTGGGTGGCTTTTATTACTCATTAACTAAATATACATGGCATGTCAAATCACAGAGCTAACACAGTTCAGGAAATACTAATAATCTAAGTACAAATCATGAACAAATAAATCTAGGAATTCTAGGCTAACTCAACAGTGCCATCTACTGAAAGAACCAAGGATGACCAATTCTAGTTTTGAAAGCAGACGAAATGTCTTTGTTAAGTGATTTTTGAGGGGCAGTGCTTTCACAGCATAAATCTTCAAGGGCAGGAACTGACTTTCCCACATCTGCAGGCCACAGTGCCTGGCATGGCAGTGTGTACAGAGTTGAAAATTAACCAAGAAGGGTTAAGAATCAAAGAAAGTCTAGGTTTAGAAGGGTGGTACTTGTGTGAAGGAAAGATGGAAATGTGGGAGAAGATATGTGAGACGAGAAGGCCAGTCCTCCTAGTGCCAAAGTGTGACAGGCTCAAGGAGTAAATATTCATTTTCTTTTTAAATTCATCAGAAGAGAAGCTGCCAAATTGAAGTTGATTTCAAAAGTATTCAGCCAGGCCAGGCGCGGTGGCTCATGCCTGTAATCCCAGCACTTTGAGAGACCAAGGTGGCAGGATCTCTTGAAGCTGGGAGTTCAAGACCAGGCTGTGCAACAAAGTGAGACTCTTGTGTCTACAAAATTAAAAAAAAAAAAAAAAAACCTGGGCACGGTGCCACACATCTTCAGTTCCAGCCAGTTGGGAGGTTGATGTGGGAGGACTGCTTGAGCAAATCATTGTAAGTCAGGGACCCTCTCTGTATTCTGCTTAGGCTAAAGCCTCTGAGATTCCCAACAGAAGACATAACTGATTTTTATTCCGCAAAAATAATTTGGGAAGATATACATGAAAGATAGCCTGAATAAATCATCGGAAATGAACCTTAAGGATACTGTCATGTGACAGAAAGATAAAAGCTCCAGACAACAGAATATGAAAAATATACTGAAGAATAAAACAGCACTGCACAGCCAGTTCATAATGTCTAAAAACAATCAGCAAAAACAAAATGCTTGCATTATGCCAGGAGCAATGTGTCCCACCATCACAGGCACAAACCACTCTAGTGATACACTCCCTTCCAGGGTGACAACACAGGAAAAGCATGACCCCATCCTGTTATATATTTTTCTTTTTTCTTTTTGAGACAGAGTCTCACTGTGTTGCCCGGGCTAGAGTGCCGTGGCCTCAGCCTAGCTACCAGCAACCTCAAACTCCTGGGCTCAAGCAATCCTTCTGCCTCAGCCTCCCGAGTAGCTGGGACTACAGGCATGCGCCACCATGCCCGGCTAATTTTTTCTATGTATTTTTAGTTGTCTGATTAATTTCTCTCTATTTTTAGTAGAGACGGGGTCTCACTCTTGCTCAGGCTGGTTTTGAACTCTTGAGCTCAAAGGATCCGCCCGCCTTGGCCTCCCAGAGTGCCAGGATTACAGGCGTGAGCCACGGAACCCGTCCCCTTGTTAGGTATTTTTCTAAGGGAAAAGGGGGGGGGGGGTTATTTATAGTTAAGTAAGATTGTTAAATAAATTCTTTCTTGCAGGATTTGGGAGAGCCTTTAAAATGGTAACAATAGGCCGGGCAAGGCAGCTCATGCCTTTAATCCCATCACTTTAGGAGGCCAAAGTGGAAGGACGACTTGAGACCCAAGTCTGAGGTATTATGTATTTGCCTAGATATATGCACATATACAAATGACACAAATAGGGCAAAATGTTAATAACAAGTGAAGCTGGTTTAAAGTATACAGGTTTTCTTTGCACTATATTAATTTTTCTAACCTTTTTCAAAGTTTAAAAATCATTTTCAAATGAAAAGTTTAAACAAATGAAAAAGAAAAAAAACCTTCAAAAAAACCCAAAAGAAAATGTCAAGTTCATTATTTTCAAGGTAAAAAAAAAAAAAAAATACTGAGTAAAAATAGTAAATTGTAAGGTTATCTTGTTTTTCATGGTTATATGACTATTGTATTATAGACGTTAAAAATAGCCCACCAGAAAGAGCCATGATGAAGTTGTCTTGGGATACTGGCCTAGGTCAAGAATAGGTATTTCACTCTGTTCATAAGTTATTCCATTAGGAACATCAATCTAAATGGAAATATGTCTGTTTTTAATTTAAATAATTCTACTAAGGCTAAGTATACCACAATATCTATTTTGTTCTTTTTGAGTTCTTTAAAGATCAAATAGATAACAGACATTGTTACTTAGTATATATCAACAAAGCTTATTGCCTTACCAAAAAAAAAGTGTTGACCAGTATAATGAAAAATAAGGTAGGAACACAGGATGACAAATAGGATAGAAAAAATATTTTATAATTTAAGAAAACTAATTTTTTGGCCAAAAAATGGTAATGCCTTTATAAACAAGTGTGTATTAAGTTTGAACAGGTTGCACATGAGAATTCTGATAGCATAATTCTGTAATTGCTAGGGTATGAGATGTCTGAATCATCACGTATTCTGATCAATTCATTCATTGTATAAGCTACTCTAATTTCGAAGTGTCAATAGAACACATGAAAATAATCTGGATGATGCAAATTTTATAAAAAACAGATTAAGCAGGGCTCCCCCTTAGTGACTTAATTCTGATATAATTAGACAGCAGGGAAAAAACATCTTTAATATATTTCCTCCACTCCAGTTTTAATATTTAATGATGCTTTTATATAATGACAGTTTTATATTTAATGACACTTACCACCCTCACCTGGTTTGAGATCCAGGGCAGGCAAAGATTCTGAATGTAGAAAATATAAAGTAGGACTAACAGTAAATAAGACATAATTGTCGTGGCGTTCATCTAGGATGATGAGCACCAAATCTCCCACCTGAAAACTGAACAAAGAAATGTAATTTTACTGACCCAGAGAGAGTTACTATCACTCCCCCTATTGTGAAAACTTAAGTATATATTCTACAATGCTCAACTTCATATTAAAATATTAACGCAACGTTAAATTTCACATTTACATCATACTCTTTTTGTGCTTTGCCCAGCTCCTAATGAGACTCTGGTCATACAAAAATGTGCAAAAGATAATGCCACCAACTGTCAAAAATCTGAAGTTTCCTTAATAAAGCTTCCATTATCTAATGCTAAAAAAAAGAAATAAAACAAATTGCTTGGATGAGGGGCAGAAAAACCACTCATAGTTCATCCAGTCACAGGAAGATTTTTTCCTAATCTTTCATTTGACACCACAAAACATAAATTCAGACAGTGTCAAAGAAAGAACTAGATCCTGTTGCTCCAGCTTCCAAGTGTAGTGCTCTTCAATTTAGAAGCAGCAGCAATTGAACTAGGTCCATAAGCCAGGTACTTAATTAGGTCTAAACAAGTCAATGGATGTCACTGGCATAGGGTATAGGCCTGAAAGAAGGGAACAAGGAAAGAAACAAGTAGGTGCAACTGCCCACATGCCTAAGTGGTGTCTGTCTCTTTAAAGCCTTCTTAGAACTATTGTTCAAACATCAATAGGCCTTGAAAATTAGTCTCAGATTTCTTAACTGTCAAGATCATTTAATTTAGCAGGTCCTACACCTAATCATCAAAATCAGCTGGGGAGGCTTTTAAAGTACGACAGACTTTTATGTATTAATTGATTCTCCTACAAATGCTTACTGCCTACCTAACAACAATGTGGCAGGCACTGTGTTGGCTCCAAGACCAAAAGCTAATACTGTAAAAGGGGGAGGTGGGGCCTCTCTGAAGCAGGTTTTTTTTTTTTTTTTTTAACACTCATCTCTCTTTAATCTTCTAAAGGCCATAAATGAACTTCCCACTCATGTAACATACAGCTGGTAAAGACAGATACCACTCCGCCCTTTCAAATCACTGAAAGAAGATCAAATTTTAATGAGATGTGAAAGGTCAGAACCACAGATATCTGACAAGCAAAAATTTGGTCAACAAATTTAGATATAATATTAAAGGTCTTTAATTTCCACAACTTTCCTGTCAGGTATAAAAAACTGAACACTATTCATGAGTTGCTAACAATGCTTTTCTTTATTACTCCAGATCTCCTTTCAAATAACCCAAACCAAAGAAAAATTACTATGGGGTAATCTGGTCTAGGAAAATTGACTATTAAACTATTCAACTGGTAAGTTTCATAGTGTATTATTTGTTAACATCAATAAAATGAAATCTGAAAAATAAAAATGAGGAAATATTGCAACTTAAAAACAAATCAAGACTCTCCAATATAACATGAAAAAGGAGATAAATGGGATTTTAAAAGAGGTGGCAAACTGAAAATCGACTACAGTAAAAGAGGCTTCAAGGACATTTATGTGAATTGTAAAGCTATAGTAGGAATGTTTTGAAATGCAATCCTAATACTTCCAAGATAACAATTTAGAAAAACCTTGTCTTCCAATAAAAACCTTTTACTACACTGAGTACAAAACACTCAGTTCAGTAAACAGAGCCCTGAAGGATTACTGCCACTGAAATACACTATTAACAATACAATTCAGCAAATTTTCTTCACAGAAAAAAAGAAAAACCCAAATTAAAATACTTACTCTCTAATAGCTATCTTTTCAGAATGCCTTGAAGATACCGAAGACATGCTCTGAGACATCTTAAAACAAAACAAAACAAAAGAACAGTTTATGAACCTTTTACAATGTGAGCGCCACATACATCCACTTACTAGGTACTTAACTGCAAAAATTTCTTTCAGTTGTTTCGCTCACTCAAGCCTGTGCCCCAGTTTTGAAAGGTCCAAACTAATGTAGTGTTTGTTCATTGTACCTATATTTTATCAATTTACCTATATTTTTAACTCACGTTATTTCATCAAATTCGGTCGGACTAAAAACTGATTTTAGAATCACATTTTATTATTACATATGTAATCTTAAAAATAAAATATCAGAGAAAAATTTTTCAAGAAGAATTTGAAATTCGGAAATTTTAGAGAAGAGTTTGAAAATTCTAGCACACTCCTTTCAAAATATTTGGAACAACAAACCAAACCAAAAAAGACCCTTAAAAAAATCTTAGTCCAATATCCAAATAGAAAAAACAAAAAATACTACTCTGGTTGAAATGGGGTCATAAGAGCATAATGTTCTGAGGGTTGAGAAGAAAAAGTCCCTCCTCTTTCATCTTCAAGGTAACTCCTTAGACACCTCAGTTTACAAAACCACTATTCTGATCACTAAACAAAGACAGAAGTGATAGCCAGCCACTTCCTCTCCTGATGCTAAGTACAATGGAATGGTACTTGCTCACTGATTTGCTGTTGCCCTTTTTTGGGCAAATCAGTCCCCTGATTTGCTGGACCGCTCCACTCTTCAAACAGGCTTCAATCTATGTTTCACAGCATCTCATAATACCTGGGGCCTGGGATCCAAGGTTTGGGGCCTAAAAGGGTGGTAAGAAGGCCTACCCTTCCCAAGCAAAGTGAGCTCAATGCACGCGTGGTTGCACAAACCAAGGACAAAGGTGGATTTCTTTTTGTTTTGTTTATTAAATCTAATTTTGATGCTCTGAATTTCCTCCATTTCCATCTGAACACTATCTGGTACAATGGTGTTTAAGACAGGTATTTAAAAAAAGAAAAGAGAAGGAAAACAACAACAAATAATGACTAGAAAGGCCTAAAACCGTATAAACGATTCATTAAAATCATCCAAATGAACTATATCTTGTGAGCAAAGACTGGCCATCCGTTTTAAGACCATATTTAATTTTATTTAGATTTATTAAAAGCTTAAGTTTTTCATTTTTATTATAAATGAGGATTTAGACTGGAACAAAAATTAGGTGAATATAGTCGTAAATCTATGTGAAAGTGTAATTTATATTTAGACACTCCTCTGGATCTAAGTGTGGTGTTCTTTGGGTATGAAATGCAAAATTTATTTATTCATAAATGTTTGCCAAGCATCTATAGTATATAAGTTACTATTCTACATGTTAGGAACACAGCAGTCACCAAAAAGATTAAAATCTCTGCCAAACAGAGCTTACATTCTATTGTGGGCAATACATAAAACACATGTTGAGCAATGTCTGGGATACTCAATTCTGCTAAGTCTTTTTGAAAAATTAACAATTGAAAGTTTAATCATTACCGAATATGTAATTTTTGCTGTTCAAATTAAGGTATAAGAAAGAAAGCAGATGTTTCACTACAAGATATTTTATTTTTAAAACACTCAGTTCTGAAAAGTTTCTCAAATCTTTCAAAAGTACTGAATGTAAGCCTTAATCTGTTTGTATTTCCTTGTAAACTACAATTATTGGAATTTGAAAATTGACATAATTGCTTTATTAAAACATAGATAATTGGCTGTAAAATGGGCTGTTTAAGTAATGTGTTAAATTCACAGGTTAGAGTAAAGCGAAGGTAATTTCGAAGACCACACATGGTCTCTTGCTTCTTAGACACCTTCACTTAAAGAAAAGATAGAATTCACAACAGGACGTAATGTACAAAATTATGCACACTTGTGATACATGTTAATCTTCAAAAGGCTTATGAGGCCTAGCTCTAATTATTAATGTACTGACTGAATTAAGAATCATAACTGAGATTACAAAGACATGTAATCATGGAATCCTAAGAAGTTAACAGTTTTATTAATAAGCAGAAAGCACTCCATTGATTCTGTTGATTTTTAAAAAAGTATCTTACTATGGTAGTTCATTTGGTCATATCTATAGTCTTTTTTTGTGAAACAGGTCCTGTTTTGTTGCTCCAGGCTGGAATGCAGTGGCAATCATCATAGTTCACTGCTGCCTGGCACCCTGGGGATCAAACGATCCTTCTACTTCTGCCTCCTGAGTAGCTAGGACTACCAGCTTGCACCACATCTGGCTATTTTTTTTTCATTTTTTGTAGGGACTGGGTCTTGCTATATTGCCCAGGCTAGTCCCAAATTCCCAGCCTCGAGCGATCCTTGGCCTCCCAAAGTGCTAAGATTACAAGTGTGAGCCACCACACCTGGTCAGATCTACAGACTTAAGTCTCACCAAGATATATTTATTTTCATGCTAAGAAAAAAAGCCTGAATCTACAGTCACAGGTGAAAACTCTGATCTCACTTCAGCACTCTCAGAATCAACAGTATACAATGACCAACACAGGCCAACAAAACTGCTATAAATAAATTAATCAACGCACGCATCCTTCTGATAGTCCATCTTCATAATGAAATATAAGGCAAATAATTTTAAAATAGTAAGATCAATTTATCAAGAAAAAAACCTTACCAGTCTTTGATTTAACCGTTTATTTTCTTCTTCTTTCAACTGCAACGTCTGTAAGTGGAAAAAAAGAGGCCTGCAATTTATCCTTATACCTACTCAAATAAATCTAAACATAATGATTTTTAGAAAGGTCTCATTATCGAAGTATTGCTCAGTTCTGGCAGTATGAGAGGTTAATGGGGATATTATTTTCTGTGAATCTATTTCAACTTTTTAAATTATTTACTGCTTTAAATGAGAACCAGAACAATTTTACATACATTTACCCAAGCCTAGGGATGTCAAACTTTAATATGCATTAGAAACACCTGTGGATTTGTAAATATGCAGTAAGTATTAGAGACTTATCCTGCAATACTTTGTTAGCAGGTCTCACCTAAGAGAAGAAATCTGATTTATAATATATACCTCAGGTTACTGTGAGGTAGGCAATCACATAACCCTTTAATAACAAAAGCACATATTCTATATTTGAACTAAGCTGTACAATTCTGACATTGGATTTTTATCAATTAAGCTTTTAAGAGTAGAAGACATTTGTTGAAAATCTTAAGGCCTAAAAAAGAAAAACTCATCTGTGAATGATGATTTGCCAAATGTGTATAAAATCTTAGAGTACAACTAGAGTTAAGACCCTTGTTGCCAATTTTTTGTTTATTTCGATTAATCTTTATTAAAAACTTAACTCTCTTCATTATTCTATTTTTGACTATTTGTAAAAAATATTTAATACTGCTTTTGAAACAAATATATAAATTTCATATTTGTTTTATTTTGCTAAATTTTGAACTGTTATTAAAAAGCCATTATTTTATACATTTATTTTATTAAAACTACCAACCTTTTCCTCTGATACAGACTTGATTCATTGGGAAGTTATGACAAATGAGAGGCCTGAAATACTGCTGCTACTAGGATCACAAAAAGACAGAACTTCTCAAAACATTAACCATAAAAATAAGTTAATCATAAAAGAAGATTTAATTTATAAACAAGTAGAGACAGTCTATTGAATGGTTTTCAGAATAAAGTTTACTTAACTGTATACCCAAAGTGAACATATTAAACATGGTACTTCAAGAGCAGAATTTACTTACTCGTTCTAACAGCATTATCCTCTGTTTTTCTTCAGACAACATATGAATATTTTCTCTAAAAGTGACAGAGTGATTTATTTTAATTTCAGTCTTTTGAAATTCTAAACTTAACATTCTTCAATAAGATTTTGGAAATTTAAATATTGATACAGATCACTTTAATAATTTAAGGGCTTATACTAAATTTTCAAAAGCAGCCTATTTAAGTAAGGACATAATTTCAATGTTGTACATTCTTTGTAGGAAACCTAGACCTATACATCTTCTTGAAATGATAAGCCAAATTTTGTATATGCACTTACCTAGGGATAATGGTCTTCAGATTTCCTATTTTTCCCCCAGGGATTAAGAATCACTTTTCTTCCTATGCCTCGGTAAATCCATGTTACTGATAAAGTTGTAGATCTTGAGTGGCTTCATAAAGATTTCCACAGATATTTACTAAGTGGCTACAATGTACTTTTTTTTCTTTTTTTTTTTTTGAGACAAAGTCTCTCTCTGTTGCCTGGGCTAGAGTGCCATGGCCTCAGCCTAGCTCACAGCAACCTCAAACTCCTAGGCTCAAGCGATCCTTCTGCCTCAGCCTCCCAAGCAGCTGGGACTACAGGCATGTGCCACCATGCCTGGCTAATTTTTTCTATATATTTTTAGTTGTCCAGCCAATTTATTTCTATTTTTAGTAGAGACGGAGTCTCGCTCTTGCTCAGGCCGGTCTCGAACTCCTGAGCTCCAACGATCCTCCCGCCTCAGCCTCCCAGAGTGCTAGGATTACAGGCGTGAGCCACCATGCCCAGACGCTACAACGTACCTATTAGTCACTGTGCCAGATGTGAATTTGCCTATCACACTAAAACCAAAAATTAATTAGAAAAGAAAAAAATGCTCTACAATCAAAAAAGAAGGTAATATTGTTTGGGTTTTTAAATTTTTCTACAGGCATAATCCTCCAATTTTATACACATACACACACAAATTTTTTTTGGTAGAGACAGGGTTGCCCCGCCTGGTTTCCCAATTATATTTTAAGCAACCTGACCCAAGGCAGGAATTGTGTCTTCTTGTAAATCTTAATTCTTTAGGAAGAGGCTTTGCTCAATGTAAGATCATAAAGATTTACTCCTATTAAGAGTTTTAGTAAGCTTTTACGTTTAAGCCTATGATCTATTTTAGGTTAGCTTGTATGAATGGTAAGCAAAGGGTCCAACTTAATTCTTTTGTCTGTGGATATCCAACTATCCTATCCCAGCACCATTTGTTGAAAAGGCTATTTCCCCCACTGAATTATCTCAGCACCCTTGACCATAATGCAAGGGTTCAATAACCATAAATACAAGGGCTTATTTCTGGACTTTTTTTTTTTTTTTTTTTTTTTTTGCTCTGTTGGGCAGGTTAGAGTGCAGTGGCATCGTGATAGCTCTCACTGCAACCTCAAACTCCTCGGCACAAGAGATGCTCCTGCCTCCACCTCCAAAGTACCTGGGACTATTGATGCATGTTAGTGCGCCCACCCTGACAAATTTTTATACACTCTTATATCCTGCAACCTTACTGAACTAGTTCTTTAGTTACAATAGTTCTTTAATAGAATCCTTAGGACTTTCTATATATAAGATCATGTCATATATGCAAAGAGTTTTGTTTCTTCCTTTCCAACCTGGATGCCTTTAATTTCTTTTTCTTCCCTAACTGCCCTTGCTAGAACCTCCAAGTACAATGCTGAGTGCCAGTGGCAAAAGCTGGCCATCTCTGTCTTGATTTTAGGGGAAAATGATTCAGTCTTTCACCACTGAGCATGATGTCAGTTGTGGGTTTTCACAAATGGCTTTTATCAGGTCAAGGAAGTCCCCTTAAATTCTCAATTTTTTGAGTGTTTTCTTCAGGAAAGGCTGTTGGATTTTGTCAGATGCTTTTTGTTCATCTATTGGAATGATCATGTTTTTTTGGTCCTTTTATTCTATTGAGATGGTGCATCCCATAAATTGATTTTCAGATGTTAAACCAAACTTGCATTCCTAAAATTAAGCCAAATGGAATTTCTTCTGTATGTTACTAGATTTAGTTTATTAGTATTTTGGTAAGATTTGTGTCCACAGTTAGAAAACCTATGTATACATTTTTTGTATTTGTCTGATTTGGTATTAGTGTATAATACTGGCCTCATAAAATAAGTTGGGAGGAGTTCTCTTTTATTAATATTTTGGTATAGACTGTGAAAAATTGGCATTAATTATTTAAAAGTTTGAGGTTCTTTTATTTGTTAAAAATATTAACCACCAGTCTTTTCCTGTCTATGGTGTATTAAAGTTTTTTTTTTTTGAGACAGAGTCTTACTCTGTTGCCCGAGCCAGAGTGCCGTGGCATCAGCCTAGCTCACAGCAACCTCAAACTCCTGGGTTCAAGCGATCCTCCTGCCTCAGCCTCTGAGCAGCTGGGACTATAGGCGTGCACCACCACGCCTGGCTAATTTTTTTTCTATATATTTTAACTTGTCCAGCTAATTTCTGTTTTTTTTTTAGTAGAGACGGGGTCTTGCTCTTGGCTTGGGCTGGTCTTGAACTCTTGAGCTCAAACGATCTGCCCGCCTCCCTCCCAGAGCGCTAAGCGGGAGCCACCTCACCTGGCCTAAAGTTTTAAATAGCAATGTAACAACATTTATTATTCTTTTCCCATTGCTTCTCTATCCTGATTTCAAAGTAATCTTGTATTTTCTTTAAAAAATTCTTTACATTAAAAAAAATTTAGTCTTAATATATGTATCATTTGTTTTTACATATAATTATAAAATATGAGTTTACCTTCCACCAACAGATTACCAATTACTCTAATGTTCCATTCTCAGGAGTCTATCCTTTACCAAACTGATTTAAAATGCCATATGTAGATTTCCATACATGCATGGATTTGTTTCATGATTACCAATTCTATTAATCTATTTGACTGTGGCTATATTAACAATGTATTGAATTAAATATTATATATAGTTTTAAGACTGTACTTAACATCTAGCAGGACAAATCTCCACTTTGATTTTTATTTGGAAATATTACCATCTACTTTTGTACATTTTCTTCTATATTAATTTTAGCACAAAACATCAATTTTTACCTAACGATCTGTTAGGATTTTAATTGGGTATAGATTAAGTAACTGAATAAATCAGATGAGAAAAATGATCTCTTTATAATACTATACTTCTATCCATCTTTCTATGTATAACTTTCAGGTCTCTTCATATCCCTCATAAAATTTTATAGTTTTCTCCACATCTGGCACATTTTTGTTACATTTATTACTAACAAATTATTCCTTTAAATTTTTATTGGGACCTTTTATGCATATTCAAATCAGCTTTTGGTTGGCAAATACACAAACTACTCCTTTTTGGATATGTCTATGACTTATAATCCGATGTTCTCTACTAGTTCTAGTACTTCTTTAGGTCTTTGTGGTTTGAACAGGATACTATCGTGAAATGATGGCAGTTCAGACTATCTTTTCCAGTTTTTATTGTTTATTTATATTGTCTTGCTGAATAGCTATGGTGGCAGCTTGAATTCTTAGGTTCTTCCTAAATTTACAGAAAATACTTCTAAATGTTTCAACATTAAACATAATGTTTATTAAGTCTCTCATACATACTACTCAAAGAGAAGCTCCCATGTAGTCCTAGCTCGCTAATTTTTTTTTTAAATTATTGTTCTCAATGAATGGGCCCTGAATTTTATCAATTGGCATTTCTGCCAATCTACACACTACACTGTATCCCATAAATATGTATAATTATGTGTCGATTAAAAAGAAAATAAAACTTTAAAAAGAAACCCTAATATAAGTATCTCTATATAGGTAGCAATACTTACATATTTATGTCTATATACAGGTATTCACATTTCCAGACATATGGCCTCCTATTTTTTTTTTTGTTAATATCATTATTTGGAATTTTGAGACTTCCTTGGTAATTTGGTATATAGTTGATTTTCTCAACAATTTTATTAGATTATAGTTGCATTATTTTATTTCTCTATTGCTTTATTTATTTTTACTTCATTGTTTCCTGTGAGAAAGGTGTTCTACTCTGTGGGTCTCGAAAGCTTTCATTCTGGCTTTAATCCCTTTTTGACAGTTCATCAAGGTCACATTTTAAAGCACCTACCAGGTAACAACTCATCATTTCCTGGTGAACTGGGCCCTTTCTAAATATGGAATTTCCTCTAACATTATAAAGCTTTTTGCTTTGAATTGCTTATATGTATTTTCCCTGTTATTTGCCTTATATATCTTTGTCGATCACATTATAATAAACTTTCTATATCATTTTGCTTTAGGTGCCTTCCCTATACATAGAATGCAGTTGGATGTATTTTTTTTTTCTGAGAGATTTTGTTTTGACAAGTTGGTTTACTTTTTCACATATGCCTGGACCTATTTCTGGCATTTATGTTTTCTAATAACCATGACATCTTGATATGTTTATACCTTGGGTTTTTGAATTACACTTGATTTGTTCTATTTTCTTTATTTTTAATACATATTCTGAAGGCTTATACCTTTCCAAACTTAATCAGTTTCTAGTATGTTCCTTTGTACTAGATAGAAACCTAAATACATTTTATTTTTCAAAAAATCTCCCTTGCTTTTCCCCACCAAACACGCTCCCTCCCTAATGAATATATCCATTATTGTAGTAACCCCTTTTCCTCCTAGGTAATGGACCCCAAAACTTAAACATATCTTGTAAATAAGAATTGCTCAACACTACTGTGGTGATCCTTATCCTGACAGCCTAGGAAACTTTTGTTACACATATTACATATAGTATAAAAACATCCCAAAATGATTCATTCAGTAATGTTAAAATTACTTCTCACATTTATAGCTCAAAGAATTAAAAAAGTTCAACTTTCAGATATATGGGCTGTGGACAACCAGTAATATTAAAAATATTTCTGCTCTTCAGAGTTTTATAACTTACAGAACTGCACTAGTGGCTTAAAAGCCTCAAATAACACAGTTGAAGACAGACATACTTACTGTACAGACATCATGCTTGTCTCCATTGCTGAATCTACTCTTCCCTCCTCTGCTGTTTCCGTGGTTGATCTGTCTGTTTCACCTGGGAGTTCAGGTGCACAAGCTCCATAAAGTTCTGGGGCTGCAGCTACATAAGGTGAAGGACCAAAACTGCTACTTCGCAACTTACTGACTTCTTCTTCAAGCTTTTTCTTTTCCTCAAGCAAACGAGCTCGATCTTCGGAAAGCGACTCGATCAAATCTGAAAGACCCCCCAAATTGAAAAAAAACATCGCGTAATTAAAAAATATTCTGCATGAGTAAAAATAAAATTAAAAACATTATATTACAAAACAGTACTAACCTTTATCCCGTTCTTGTTGCTGCATTGTACTTTTCAACTTATCAGTAAGATCATTTATTATGTTTTCTTTTCTCATCTTCTCTCTTGTTAAAACAGTATTAAAATTGGTCTAGAACAACAGAATAATAATTATTTAAATTATGTGTATACACTTAGGAGGCAGAGCTGAGAAAATAAACTTTAAATATTCTTTTTTGTGGTATGTTTGCATGTGGAGAAAATATAGTGTGCTTTATGAACATTTTTAAATATGCTGTGTACTATGGTAAAGGTTGTATTTTTTAGGTTGCAATTTAATATTTCAAAAACAAATTCTATTTTATTATGGTCCATATAGTTACTGTCAGAGATTCTGAAATTTCAAAGAAAGAATTAAAACAGTCAACAACTTAAAGATTGCTGTTATACACTTGACTTTTTGAGTAATCGTCCTGCCTCTGAAACCTTTTTGTCTTTAGCCAAATCTCAACTACCACAGCTGACATTTTAGATATGACTCTATTCTGTTTTCACTTCTTATTTGGGTATTTGCAGTGGCTACTGGAACTCTGGTTTATATTGGCTAGACTTGTTATTCCCAACTTCTATAAATATTCTTACTGTGAAGCTCATAAATTCACTTGCCTGCATGGTTCTCAGGGGACAATTTGGGAATTTTAACTAAATAGAGTTTCTTTTATAAACATAACTGAATTTGCTAAAAATTTCACTTACAAGATTTCATTAAGAAGAGCTTCTTGAAATGTAAGCAAGAGAGGAAACATGAAATGACCTAAATTGACTCTTCCCAGCCACCCGGCAATTCTAATTCCAAAATTTTAAGAGTTCTATGGTCCTTGGATCAATGAATAATGGCAATAATGAGGAAAATAGGGAGATTTCACAGGAAAAAAATATGGCAATTTTGGATTAAAATTCAATAATACTGAATTAAATAATTTCTAGCCAGAAAGCATACAGAAGATCCATCCTAAAGGACCATTTGTAATATGGCTTTGTATTAAGCTGTTTCTATACATATTATTTATATATAGAAAATTAATAAATGTTTGTAGAAGCGCATTAACCATTTTATTTTCATGACCTTTGGTATTACCATAATTTAACATGGATTTTTAGGAACATTATCACAATTTATAATAGATATATTAGAAAGGGTTAGTTAAGGCTAGGCACAATGGCTCATGCCTGTAATCCTAGCATTCTGGGATGCTGAGGAGGGAGGATTGCTTGACATCAGGAGATGGAGACCAACCAGCCTGAGCAAGAGCAAGACCCTGACTCTACAAAAAATAGAAAAATTAGCTAGGCATGGTAGCATGCACCTGTAGTCCGAGCTACTTGGAAGGCTGAGGCAGGAGGGTGGCTTAAGCCTATGAGTTTGAGGTTCCAGTGAGCTATGATGATGCCACTGCACTCTAGCTGGGGTGACAAAGTGAGACTCTGTCTCGAAAAAAACAAAACAGCAGCAAAAAAGAAAACAGAACAAACAAATAAAAAAGAGCGAGCTAGTTAAGATAAGAACGAACTCAGAAATCATCTGCATAAAGCTAGGTACAAATCACACAAAATAAGCACGACCTAACATACACACTACTGAAAATTGGAAGGTACCTTAGAAGTTATCTGTCTTAAGTCTCATTTTACAAATATTAAAAAAGTTACTAAAATGTGAAGAACTAAATTAGATAGCTGTCAATTTTTAGTTTTGGTTTCAATCAGTTAATTATATCCCCTATTTCATTTTGGAAATCTGAAATTGTGTATGTGCTTATAAAGCAGCACACAGACAGACAAAGCAAGAGAAAAGATCAATTATACACAGAATGAATCATACAAAAGAATCTATAAATTCAGGTTCTTAAAAAGAGAGATGTTACTAGTGAACTCTTCATTGATAATTCTTACTTAAAACTCTTGGCTACTCTCTCTCCCTGAACACTTACTTTCTTGGCTTTGATAAAGCCACACTCTTCTTTTTTCTGGCTGTTCTAATTCACCTTTTCTAGGCTCCCTCTTCTTTCCCTAGGCCTTAAAAATCTAAAGTTCATAAGGGTTCTGAACTATACTTCCTTATTTTCTTTCTGTTCCCTGATTTACATTCATTCAAATTCTAAAATGAAACTAATTAATCAAAACACTTCAGGAAAAAGATACCACATAATATTCAATGTGTACGATCAACATAACATGCAGTTTCAGAAATGTGCCCATCTAAATGAAACAGGTATGGTCATTATCCCTGAACTGAATTACAACAGCACCCACCCAACTGCTTATCTGTCTGCCTTGCATTCCTCCAATCTTTCTTCATTGAGGGTAAATCCAGTTATGTCATTTTATTTTTTTCTTTAGCTGTTGTCCAGCACTTTAGATGAAGTACAAGCTCCCTAATAAGGCATCCTAGTCCTTGGTGATCTGACCCCCCTTACAAGCACTACCTCTTACCACTGACCAACAATGAATTAGTAAATTAATGAAATTCAACAGTATTCCATCCTAATCTACCAAAAGCCTAACATATGGGTAAAAATTATAGAAAGAAAGAGTGCAAAGTTTGCATTGATCGGCATGTAAATTAGGAAAACACAAGTTAGAGAATTTTAGGGCTTAGGGAGAAAAAATTCAAATTTAAAAATCATCCATGTGGTAGTAATAAACACGATCATTTTATAGAAAACTAATCTTAGTTCTGAACGGGTTAAATGATCTACCCAAGATAACATATTGGTAGTGAAGAAATCAGAAAGAAAATTCACATTTCCCAATTTCTTATTTCCGACTATATCATTTTGAAGCACCTGATGTCAAATGACATAATTAATGTTAAAAATTTCTTTAAAGATACATGCTTTTACCATGAAGACATTTAATATTAATAGAGTCAATGGTCAATGCAAGGAAAAGCACATCTAAGATATAAGAAACCCTCAGTTATACAAAGAAATTATATTTGTTAATTTATATCTACCTTCCTCGGAACGCAAATGAAATGGGGAAAGAGGTACGTACTTGTTGTTCAGCAATCAAAGATGTTCGAACATTTTGCATTTCTTCATTCTTTCTTTTTTCTTGCTCTTCAAGTTGTTCTAGAAACTTAGCTTTTTCTTCCAGAAGCTTTTCTTGAAGTTCAGCAACTAAGCTTGAAGAATCTTCTCTAGCAGACTCAATGGCGGGACTTTAAAAATTAAATAAATATAGTATTAAATATTTTTAAAAATTAGACACAATCACAAATGTGCCAAATACCATATTTGGGCTATTTGTCTTCCTTAAGCCTAATACGTGTGAAAAATATTGGTGTGAACCTTCTCTCTTTAGATTTAAAAAGTAAAAGGAAAAAGCAAAAAAAAAAAAAAGGGAAAAGTTTAGGACAGATTATATGCTCTCTGACAATAATAAGGTTGAATGATTTTATCAGATAAATTCAAGATAATCCACATCTATCAGTATATATAAAAATCAATATACCTCTTAAGAGGCTAGCTTCAAATTGCAGTTTTGCTATTCCTATAAATGCAATTTATATGACAATTAAGAAAAAAGACATACCTGAAGATTACATATGTTGAAAGCTTTC
This sequence comes from Indri indri, assembly GCA_004363605.1. Taxonomy (NCBI): domain Eukaryota; kingdom Metazoa; phylum Chordata; class Mammalia; order Primates; family Indriidae; genus Indri; species Indri indri. The sequence continues at coordinate 131,411 of RJWJ010001345.1, forward strand.
AATTTCCACCAAATAGATTTGGTTCATTTTGCTAGCTAATGAATAAATATCATAAAGCTAAAACCGAAAAATGTTCACACAAAGCAAAACTAAATATCCTTGAACTCATATTCGCTTCCCTTGAAACTGGCTAACCTCTTGGAGGTTGCTGACAAAGCGCCAGAGAAGAGGAGGACAAGTCCAGGAGAAAGGAGTAAACACAGGCTATTGATTATTTTAACTTCTGGTATACTCTAATTATTAATCTGGTCTATTTTCGACCTAATAATCCTTTGTATTAAAAAGTTTGTCCAAGAAGTAGATAACTAATCGCATGAAGTGTTAAAATAGGCTAAGTCACAAGAAGGAAGATACCGTGTTATCAAAAATTCCCAAACTACTTTATCAGGTCAACTTACTGGTTTAATTGTACACCTACTTGATTTTAAATATTTTACTGTTCTTGGAATCAAGGCGCATTTTGCAATCAACGTGGATATGTATTTAAAATGTTTGCTCTCAGTATGCCTTATGCAATTTCCTCATCTAACTGTGTGACAGGAATATATTAATACTATACCAATTAATCATGCAAATAATTATTCTCTTATTCACACTTCCAAACTTACTAATAAAATCTAATAGCTCAAATTTGCTGCTCAGATATACTTTCCTTCAAAAGGATAGCTTTAAATGGCAAAACACAGAATACGTAGTTTGTGACACAGTAATATGTCTCAGAGTCTAAGACTTCTTTCTCAGTTTCCAGAAAGGCTGGAATAGAAATCCCCTATTACATAACACAATTAATTAAACGGGCAAGGTAAAGGATTTGTTTTCAAAGTTTCTCCTTTGGGACTAAAGAGGGGGATATGCAAGCTAAAACTATAATGTGACTGGAAACCAACATGCTGAATAAATCCAAATCTTACTGAGACCTCAAATAAGAAAAGGACTCAAGACTACCAACAGCAGAGTGCTTAGGATAAAACCAGCACAGGCAGGGTTTACTACCAATCCTGTTTGGCCAATGTTGTCCTTCCTTGAAGAACTATCCCTACAGTTACAAGGTAAACTGAAACTGAGTAAAAGACAAGCCCAGGTTCCAGGCAGGAAATCAAGGGAGAGCACAGCATAGAATGAGGGTGAAGAAGTAGGAGGAAGGCACATCATGAGTGGTGAGGGCTCTGAATTTTATCTCAAGTACTATGTTAGTGAAAGGTTTGGTCAAGAGATTGACATAGTGTGAATTTAGGTTTTTAGAAGACTGTTATGAGAAGGGATACTGGTAAGAAGTTGCAGCATAGTAAACAAGGCAGAAAGAGAGGTTTCAGTATGATAAAATATGCTAACAACATATTACGAAGAATGAAAAAGTGTGGTTCAAACCATATGGGAAGGAGGGTTACACGTAGGAGGGTAGTACTTATAATTTCTAGGTGTCTTGCATCTTTGGATTGCCTGATGTGCTCTATTTCATGGTCAATGCTGTGCTGAAATGATGCAGGTAGGAAAAGAGACAGTTCCAGGCCCACAAACATATACAACACCATTGTCTCTCTGTAACACCTGATCATCCCCCAACCCAGAATGAGCACACTGGATGATTAGCACAGAGTATGGTATACGCTGGATCATAAGGTAAAAGGCTTCTGACAGTAAAAGCAAAGGAACATCAATAATTATCCTCTGCCAGAGACAGGTTTCTTGTGGCTGTAATAATGTGGCCAAAAGTTCACACTATACCATACTGTTTGAAGCTCCCATTAGAAAATGTTCCAAGTGACTGTCAGCCATATAATTATGTTCTCTTTTATATTACCCTAGGACCTGAAATCGCCCTGCTATCCGGGGAATTAACCCTAGCAATGAAACAGTAACAGCTAAAATAGGTTTTGTTTTTTTAACTAGCACCATGGCCTTGCTTTTTGCGGGGAGCAAGGACCAATGCTAAGGGGAGGGGGACATGATGAAAAAGTTATATCGCACTTTAGTTAGAAAAATACGGTAATTCCCCACCCCCTTATCTGCAGGGGTATATTCCAAGATCCCTGGTGGATACCTGAAACCACAGATAGTACTGAACCCAGTATTTTCTCCTATATATTCACCGTGGCTATAATTTTTGCAGTTTAAGGTATGACAGTAAAACTAGCACAAATTTTTTCATTCTTCACAATTTCAAGAATAGAAAATCCATTCTTACTGTGTATTTTCACCAGCCTCAGCATTCAATTTCATTTCTTATTAAGTCAAGAACTTTCACCTTTTTTCACTTAAAAGGAAGCACTTTCCAGCTTCTCTCTGCCATATCTGAACTGCCAGCATTGCTACTCCTATCCTTTGGGGCTATTATTAGGTAAAAGAAGGGTTAGTGGAACATAAGCACTGCTACACAGCGACAGTCGATCTAGAACTGATAAGCCAGAAGGCTACTAAGTGACTCATGGGCAGGGAGCATCTATGGACATGCTGGACAAAGGGAGGATTCACATCCCAGACAGGACAGAGCAAAATTTTACCATGCTACTCAAAACGGTGCCCAATTTAAAACTTACATATTATTTCTGGGAATTTTCTACTTAATAATTTCGGACCATAGGTAAGCTAAACCATGGAAAGCAAAACCTGTATTTGAACTAATGCAACTACCACAGAAATCTAAGAAATTTATCTATAAGGGTTGCACTCCCACCCCAAAAGAAACATAATTCTATCTTTGCATACATGAATAGCCTAAGGAGGCCTGGATGTTAAACTCAAGAAAGTAGATACATTTCTTATTAGTTGGGTAATTTAATACCATTTCTCCCACCATTAATACATTAGTTCTAAAAAAGGATTCTATTATCATAGTCAAATATTTGTAGCAACTAGAAAATCTGCATTGAATAGGAAGGAAACTGACTTTATGCTTGAACTCTTTTAACATTGACTATAGTAAGTTGGGGCTAGTAAAAAAGTGTCGTTTACTTTTAAAAAACTCTTCTCTTGAGATTATAATTACAAAATTAATGTTCCCACCCATACTCACCCAGATCCATTACTACTTCTTGGAAGCAAGATGAATCGTGTAGTAAGTCGACTTCCAGACCCAAGCAAATCACACATACATTGTGCTCTCATTTCTTTGCATACGGGTACATGAGAAAGCCCTTTCCCTACATTTTCAAGAATATAAACTATTGATTTAATATTTCCCAATTAAATAGAAAAAAGATATTTTAATTTTGCATTTCTTTAATCCCAAGTAGACTGAACATCTATTCACATACTGGCCATTTGTATTTCTTCTTTATTTGTCGGTTCATATCCTCTCCCATTTTTCTAATGGATTGGGTCTTTCGTCTTTTTCTTATTGACTTATGGGAGCGCTTTGACATTACAGATATAGAGAATGTACTTATTTATGTCTTGCCAATGTCTTCCCCTGGAAATTGGCCTCTCAATGTTGCTTCTGGCATATGTACCACCAACCAAGGGGTGGGAGGAAAATGTGCTGGATTCTGTGTCCTCACATAAGCATCATTCCTCTTCAAAGGTTTCCTCTGTATGACAGAGAAGCCAAGAACTACATTATCCAGAATCCCCTTCCCAATTGGTTCTGGGTTAGAGCTTGCCAATGAAAACACCCACACATGAGCTGGAATGCTTTAGAGAAATGTCTCCAGAGGTGATCACGGTCAGACGTGGGCAATGTGAAATTCATGACGTTTCCAAGGAAACTACCTGCTTTGGTGTCTCAGTAGACAATTGGTGAAAGTCTTCAAAGAATTATAGCAGACCTACCAGCTTTGGTGCTTCATATGACTTTCCACCCACAGACTGATTTCCTGGCCTTCACCAGTGACCCTTATAGCACTCAGTTCCTCAGTTCTCCCCACATTCATGTAAGCTCTCAAGCTAATACTGAAGCCTTTAATCCTGAAACACTTACAGTGGTTCTGTTTTCTAAGCTCAATCCAGTTACAAAAAATGACTTCAGAGGGGAAAAAAGCCCCTGGAAAACTGAGATTGATTCTCTAATCTGATCAGATCTGAAAGCAGTAACCTCACTGCCAGTGCAAAATCAAACACGGATTGACCAGGGCATTACATGGCAGAACTGGTACCTGTAGTTGTTTGAGATCGAAGGACTAAAGGCAAGGCTTTGAGACATGTCCTTCCAAATCCCACCAAGCGTCTCCTGCCAGAAGCAACAGACTCTTCTTCCTTGTCTGAGGAAATTAATGTCACTTGACTTGAAGTAATCCCCTTCTAAACAAACTGATACTTTTCAACAAAGTCTCCTACCTTTTAATTACTTCCAGACTCACTGATACTTTCAAATCTCAAGATCTTAGGAGACATAAAAATCTAACAAAAGAGGAACTGCAAAGCAATTCCAAGATTTTAAATTTATTTTTGCAGAAACACAGTTAATATTTACAAGAATGGATCCAATGAGAGATAGGAGACAGAGGACAAATGTAATGCAGAATCAGGCCAAAATTATTTAAAATTTAAAATTATTTAAATGGATGCAATGACCACAGATTCCAGATTCAATTTGTCTATTAAGACTTTGCTTAGTTGATTGCCTGAAACCTGAACCTAAAGGCCAACATTAAATGAAAATGAGATGGAAAAATGAGATAGCCTAGATCAAAGGTAGGCAAATCCAGCCTAACTGCTTATGTAATTAAAGTCTCATTAGAACACAGCCAAACCCATTCATTTATGTTGTCTCTCTACTCTCTTGCTACAATGGTAGTTGAGTAGTTTGGCCAGCGTGCATCTGGCCTACAAACCCTAAAATATTTACTATCTGGCTGCTTACAGATAGTTTGTCAACCATTTTCTAGACCAGTGATTCTCAAAGTATGATCCACAGAAGGCTGGGGGTAACCAAGACACATCAGGGCATGAATGAAGTCAAAACTGTTTCATGGTAAGTTATTTGTCTTTCACTTTGTTGACATTTTGCACTGATAAGCCTGTTGGCACCTTAACACAAATCCAAGACAAAACTTTACTGGTAGTCATCGTATCCTTCACTGCAAGGTGCTCGCAAGGGGGGTGGGGGTGGGTGAAGGGATCAGTTCTAGAATACCCTTAATATAGTAAAAATTATTAACATTCTTAAATTCCAACCCCTGAGTATACATCTTTTTAATATTCTGTATGACCAAATAGGAAGTACTCATAAAGCACTTCTGCCACTTGGCAAAGTATAATATCTATTTATGGAAAAGCACTTGTCCAATTGTTTTAGCAGTGTGAACTAGCTATTTTTAAAAATATGTCGATGTAGGCCGGGCGCGGTGGCTCACGCCTGTAATCCTAGCACTCTGGGAGGCCGAGGTGGGCGGATCATTCTGAGCTCAGGAGTTCGAGACCAGCCTGAGCAAGAGCGAGACCCCGTCTCTACCAAAAATAGAAAGAAATTAATTGGACAGCTAAAAATATATATAGAAAAAAAATTAGCCGGGCATGGTGGCACATGCCTGTAGTCCCAGCTACTCGGGAGGCTGAGGCAGGAGGATCACTTGAGCCCAGGAGTTTGAGGTTGCTGTGAGCTAGGCTGATGCCA
>RJWJ010001346.1:0-136806 GCA_004363605.1 Indri indri
GCCCTGCCTTAGGCCCCTGAGGGACCCAGACCAGAAAGCTGCCTGTCCTGCTATTCCTCCCCAGCAGATGTGGGGTTGGGCCCCTTGGTATGCAATATCGGTGGTCAGATCGTAGTCAAGGGTCGTCCACCACCCCTACAGGGTCACAGCCCAGAGAACAGCTTCCCTTGTTCCTCCACACTACCAAGGGTGGGGAACTAATTCTTTGTGAGGGGGCGTGATTACCAAGTCACAGCGAAAATGAGGCTACTGGACCTTGCTGGCAAATCTGCCTCCTTCACTCTCTACTTGGCCCTTCCCATTGTGGAGACTGTCAAATTGGCCAGCAGCTCCAGCTACCAAGTCGCAGCAGAGAGGTGATCTTGTGTCTCAGCTTGAAGAGCAGCCTCCTTGGTCACTAGACACTCTTAATGGAGGGTGCTGTCTCTTTGGAGCAAAATAGTCCCGCTGTGGAGATTCAACTATCGGGCTCCTGTGGTCGTGGGTTTCAGATATACACCCACACACTTACACACTCATGGAAAGAGAGTAAAAAGGAAGAAGAAAAGAAAGAGAAGGAAAGAAAAAAAATGTATGTATATATGTACAAAAAAAAATTAAAAGAATTGAGAGAAATATGTATATAGAAAAGAAAAAGAAAGAAAAAAAAAAAAAAACAAAAAAACCACCCACAACAAAAAAACCCAACCCCTTAATTCCGCCTAGAGGCAAAGGCGGGCCCTTTGGCGTGTAGCATGGGGGGGTGGGGCGTCGAGCGGCTGGGTGGATCGGGTGGTTATGACGTCTGGGATCACTGCTCTAGGAAAAAGAAAAGAAAAAAAAAAAATAGGACCCCTTTACTCTGCCTAGTGGTGGAGGTAGGCCCTTTGGCGTGTTGCGTTGGAGGGATCAAGTGGCCTGGCAGAGGGGGTGGTTATGGCGACTCGGAGCAAAGCTCTACAAAAAAGAAAAAAAAAAAAAACATGACCCCTTTACTCTGCCTACTGGCGGAGGCAGGCCCTCAGTTCACCCTCAGTTCCCCGTCACCTTGGTGGGCAGCGCAGCGACTGAATGGAACAGGGCTGCTGGAGACCGCCTGGAAACTCCGTAGAAGTATCGGTCTTTCCCCCTTTTCCACCCTATCAGAGGCGGGGCTTGAGTCGCGGGCTGGGACAGACTATCCGCAGATTCGGGAGAAAAAGCGGCTTTGCGCGAGGCTCTCCTCCTCAAAGGGCGTGACCGGCTCTGCCGCAGCTGCAGGGCTCTGACTCAGTCCATTGCCTGGGAAACAAGCCCCAGTGTCTAGAGGCTTTGGACTACCCCAATGGCGGGTGCCCGCCCACTGCTAGTCAGCGCTGGAGCCGACTGTACCGGGAGGGCGTCCGGAGCCGGGGCCCGCTGTTGCCGTCTCCCTGAGCTGCCTCCCAGAGCCGCCCGCTGAGCCCACCGCCCCGCAGCACACAGCGACTCTGGACTGATCCGTGGGAGGACTCTGTGCTGTGTCTCTCCCAGCGCCTGCCAAACTTTCAGCGATTTCCACCGGCAGGGCCTCTTTTATGGAGTTCCCCTCCCCCGATCTGGTCTCACCTGTGGCGCGAAGCCTGTGTCCAAACTCTCCCCTGTGGGCTCGGGCAGCGTCCGATCTGGGAAGCGCCCGCTCGGGTCAGTCCCTCCCCTCCAATGCTGACCCAGCGCCGGGGTCCCGCAAATTCAAAATGGACCCCGCTCCTGTCTCCACTTCCCACTGCTTGTCTGTCGGTCAGTGCCCGATTCACACAGACTTCTGGCACTTCCCTGCCTGCGTGGGAGTGGGGTTTGGTAAAGGAAGAGTTGTCTTCCTGTGAGTCAGATCTCACTGCCCGGGCCAGCCTGCCGACGGGCGAGGCCGACCCGAGCTGCACTCCCCACTGTTTGACCCGCGCTCTCCGGTATTTGCGGTCGCTTCTCCACTTTACCTTGTTTTTCCCTGGCACTGCTTGTCCCTTGCTGCTTCTCTGTAGATTCACGAAGCTGATCCTACGGGAGAGCACCTCACTTGCGTGTGGGTGTCCGTGTTCTGCACCTTCCACTCAGGGAGCAGAGAGCCAGGAGGTCACCCCTAATCCGCCATTTTTTCCCCACAGAATTAATAAGTTAATTATGCCACTTTCCAGTTGTTATCGAGATACAATTTTTACACCATAAAGTTGACCCAGACCTTTCAAAGTATAAAGTTTTAGTGGTTTTTAGTATGTTCACAAAGTTGTACAACCATCACCGCTATCTAATTTTAGAATATTTGTCACCGCAAAAAGACCTCAACCCCTGATGGTAAATTCTTATTTTATCTTCTCCCTTCCCCTCAATCCCTGACAGCTGTTAGTCTTTTTTCTGTCTCTATGGATTTGCCTCATTTGACCATTTCATATAAATGGAATCATACAGTATGTGGTCTTTTATGACTTGCTGCTTTGATTTAACAATCTTTTCAGGATTTATCTATGTTGTAGCATGTATCCATACTTCATTTCCTTTTTTTGCCAAATAGTCCATTGAATGTATATACCACATTTTGTTTATCTGTTCATCGTTTGATGAACATTTGAGATGTTTTTACTTTTTGGCTATTTTGAATAACGCTGCTATGAACATTCAGTACAAATTTTTGTTTGGACATATATTTTCATGTCTTTTGGGTATATACTTAAAAGCCGAATTGCTGGGCGTTTGGTCACTCTTATGTTTAACATTTTTAGAACTTATAAACTATTTTTCATAGTGACTATATCATTTTACTTTCCCCCCGGTGATATATGAAGGTTCCAATTTTACCATATCATCTTTAACACTTGCTATTGTCTTTTTATCTTAGCTGTCCTAGTGGGTGTGAAGTTTATCTTATTGTGGTTTGCTTTTGCATTTCTCTAATAACAAATGATGTTAAACATTTTTTCATAGTATTATTGATCATTCATATATCTTTAGAGAATCCTCAGTCATTTTTAATCCATATTTCTTTTTGTTAAATTATGTTCTTTCTCCTAGCTGTTGACCCTGTGCTGAGTAGCTGTCCTGCTCCCCTGCACTCCTCTGTAGGAGATAGATACTAAATTTTCTTTTCTCTGTATCTCCACTAGCTTAGTGTGAAGCTTTGTTTTTGGTAATCTGTATTACTGAAACTTGTAGTTTAAGGTTTTTTCCCATTATCACAAAACCAGATATTATTTCTTATGCTAACTTTGCCTTATATGTTTAGACTGTAGTTGAGACTCCAGGAAAGCTTTAGAATATCAAAAGATAATCTTTGGGCAAAATATAAATGGGTGGCAGAGAATTTTGAATCATGTTAACTTTTCAGTATCTTTCGTATGTGATGCGAATTGGCTCTTGGGTTGTTATCTTTTTGTTTACAGATGTTTCAGCGTTTATGTATCCATGTGATTCAGAGACTGAGACCTGTACATGCTCATCTCTATTTACAGCCGGGAATGGAAGATGGGTAAGAAATACTTTTTGAACATTAAATTTTTAACTTTTTTGATGATCTGCATAGAAACTGATTTTAAATAGCCACATTGAAATATTTAGGTTCTTCTTTTTAAAAATAATCTAAAGTCAAGAAGTGAAAACTATTTTTGTTTTATTTTTAACTAAGTGCATCTGCAAAATCCTGCGCAAATCTTTAGGTTCGGATTGATTTAGTCAGTCACTATAATTGAAATTTAGCTACTTATGTTATTGCAATTGATATTCATTATCACAAAGATAAAAGAGATATATTCAGGTTTTTAAAAATAATTTTCCTTGTAGACAATAACTGTCCCAGGCATCATATGTTTCCTAAGATATATTTAATTATCTTTTCAGATCAGATGATATGGATGCCTCAGTAGAAGATATTGGTGGTCGTTCATGTGTCACTCGATTTGTGAGAACTCTGTTATTAATTATGGAACATGGTGTAAAACCTCACAGTAAACACCTTACAGAATATTTTGCCTTCCTTTACGAATTTGCTAAAATGGGTGAAGAAGAGGTGAGGCTGTATCTTGTTTATTTCTTGGATTATATACCTATTATCAGTATTTAGAACTTAATTATTTTTATTTTCTATTTTAAATCAATTTTTTAGAGCCAATTTTTACTTTCATTGCAAGCCATATCTACAATGGTACATTTTTACATGGGAACAAAAGGACCTGAAAATGTAAGTACAATTCTGTCTTATAGTAGGGATTCAGAAGCCATGTTTTCAGTAGTTTGCACCATACAAAGTCATGAGATATTAGAATCCTTTGAAATCCCTTCTAGCCTGATATTAGATAATGTTGTGAATCTAAGATTGGTTGGTGTTTTTAACGTAATTGTAATGGCTATAGCAAGAAAAGAAATAACTGAGTAATAAATGTCACTGGTAAAGCCCTAGAACAAAGCAAGTCAACTTAGGCAAAGTGGTCACCACCTACTTTGGGGTCTTATCAATGGTGTATTGTTTTGGTGGACATTTTGATGGTCATATTTTTAAGCCCTTTGCTATTAAGTTTATCATAGTCTTTCAAAAATTTAAGTAGCTCATCTATTAATATTAAAATGTTATATGCATTTGATACTGTCTGTAACAGCCACGTTGGATTGTATCATCTATTTGTACCCTTATTTAATCCTTTTTTTAAACTGTTAGAGATAGGTACTGTTTCGATCTCCATTTTACAGATGAAGTACTTGAGGCTTAAAGAAATTAACCTGTGGCCGGGCGCGGTGGCTCACGCCTGTAATCCTAGCACTCTGGGAGGCTGAGGCGGGAGGATCGCTCGAGGTCAGGAGTTCAAGACCAGCCTGAGCAAGAGTGAGACCCCGTCTCTACTAAAAGATAGAAAGAAATTGGCTGGACAACTAAAAATATATATAAAAAAAAATTAGCCGGACATGGTGGCGCATGCCTGTAGTCCCAGCTACTTGGGAGGCTGAGCCAGTAGGATCTCTTGAGCCCAGGAGTTTGAGGTTGCTGTGAGCTAGGCTGATGCCACAGCACTCTAGCCTGGGCGACAGAGCAAGACTCTGTCTCAAAAAAAAAAAGAAGTTAACTTGTTTTTTTTCACGGTAAGTTGGGGTTTGATCTTCAGTCAGACTACTGTGCTAAAATTCTTAACCACTATGCTGCAATGCTTCACAGAATGTACACTGATATTATCTAATTCCAGCCTATATGGCTCCCTGTCTCAACTGCTTTTCTTTTGTTTTATTAGACCATAAAATCTTTTCAGTCTCTTAAATTTCAAAGCCCAAGTGAATATCTCTTTGAAATACCTGTTATTTGAATTATCTCAAAACTACACATAAGCATTTCTTCTTCTAACTGGCATTTTTATTAAATAGGAAATATTGTTGTATTAATATTATAAGTTTTGATCCTGATTTATCTTCCACTAAGCTTGCTTATAAGAAAAAAAGAAATTATTAAGGGATTTATCCCTTTAGGTAAGGTAAGTAGTCAGTGCTAAGAATTATTATTCTTTGTAGATCTGCCAGTTTAGTCTAAAATTGTCCTGAATGTGGTTTGAGACTGTTTTAAGTTAGAGTTAGGCCTTTGGGTGGTGGTTTTTCATGATACATGCTCCTGCCATCATTTACCCTGGATAGTTATGTAAAACTAGTCATTTGTTCTCAAAATGATGTTAAAATTACTACCATTATTAAAACTGAATTTTGTTCCATTTAGCCTCAAGTTGAAGTATTATCAGAGGAAGAAGGGGAAGAAGAAGAAGAGGAAGAAGATATCCTCTCCCTGGCAGAAGAAAAATACAGGCCAGCTGCCCTTGAAAAGATGATAGCTTTAGTTGCTCTTTTGGTTGAACAGTCTCGCTCAGAAAGGTGAAATGTTTCAACATTCGAAATGTTAAAGTGTGTTTGGTTTTAATTCTTTTTTACGTAATTGTTACACTCCTATTAATTCACCAGCTTTTATTACATAATTCCTTTTAAGTAATTAACACCACTGTTCATCAACTTTTGTGTCAAAAGAATTTCAATCTATTCTACCAAACTTTTACTTTGTCTTTGAGTCGTGTTAGGAATAGTCATTGAAGAAATATACAGTAAAATATGTAACAAAATTATATGTGCATTCATTCTTTTACCTAGCAACTCCACTTCTAGAAATTTGTCCCCAAAATACAGAAAGATACATGGGCGAAGCTATTTATTGGAACAGTTTCTAATAGCAAAAGACTAGAAACAGCCAAGTGTCCATCAAAAGGGAACTAGTTGAAAAAACAGCATTCACTCAAAATAGTACTCTATAGTTGAATAAAGGAAATACAGAATTTACATGTACTACTATGGAGAAATCTTTAGGATATTACTAAGTGAAAAAAGTGTAGAAAACTATGTATTGTATGCTACTTTTTAAGAAAGGGGAACATGTGAGAGAGAGAGAGAGTGAGTGTGTGTGTGTGTGTGCGTGTGTGTGTGTGTATACAACCGATCCTCACTGTCCATGGGTTTGCTATTTGCAAATTCACCTACTTGCTAAAATTTATTCATAATGCCAAAATTGACACTGGGAACATTTGCAGTTGTTCACAGACATGTGCGTACGCAGATGGCAAAAACTGTTAGTTGCCTGACAAATACTTTTCTAGCTGAGGGCAAACAAAACAACAAGTTGCTTTCTTGTTTCAGTTTTCATAATGTACATGAATGTACTTTATGTGGTGTATGCTGTGAAAATTTTTCAAATTTGTATGCTTTTCACTGGTGATTTCACTGTTTAAAATGGCCCTCAGCCAAGTATGGTGGCACATGCCTATAGTTTCAGGTATTCAACAGGCTGAGGTGGGAGGATCACTTGAGTCTGGGAGTTTGAGGCTAAGTGAGTTATAATCATGCCTGTGAATAACCACTACACTCCAGCCTGGGCAACATAGACTCCATCTCTAAAAGCAAAATTAATTAAATGGCTCTCAAGTGTAGTGCTAAAGTGTGTTTAGTGTTTCTAAGCTCCAGAAGGCCTTAATGTGCCTTATAGAAAAAAATGTATGTGTTAGATAAGTTTCAGTAATACTGTTGTCTGTGAGTTCAATGTTAATGAGTCCATAATATGTATTAAATACGGTGTCTTTAAACAGAAACACCCATGAAACAAGGTAATATATCGATCAATTGACAAAAATGTTATGACCAGAACCTCATAGGAACTTAATGCTAGAAGCAATAATTTGGTATTTGCTAATTCAGTGTTTGTAGCAGTTTATAAAATGCAACTACCACAAATATCAAGAATTGACTACAAATCAAAAACTTTTTTAAAAAAATGGTTTCCAGTGGGTAGGGAAAGAAAAACAGGGTGGAGGGGATGGGAATGGAAGTTTGACAAGTTTAACTTTGGAATCATGTAAATGTATTTATAATTATAAGCAAATAAATGAATAAAAAACAATCTCTAAAAATCAAAAGCACAATGAAATAGATGAACCTAACTATATATTAAGCAGGTGGCATAGCCACCAGAGAGGAATTAAAGTGACTTTAGAACACATTAACTATAAACTCCTAGTGGGATGTACATGAAAGACAAAGAATTGCAAAATTGTCTGAAAGTGTTTCAGTAATTATGTTTTTAATATAACTAGACTTATTCTGAAGGTATTATGTGTATATTATAGAATAAAGCAAATAATTGTTGTCATTAGAAACCAAGATTTTCAGCAAAAGAAGAAAGATTGTAGGATTTTTACATAATTTCTTCAAAACTGAATTTGAATTCGAAATATCAGTATGAGTTCATGGTTTCTCTTGTCTTAAGCACACAGAAAATGTATTACCTACCTCTGTTTTCTGAAAAGGCCTAGAAACCCTGTACAAGCCAGAATTAATGAGTATCCCTGTTGTAGTCTCTAGATTTCATTTCCCACTGGAAAAATTTAGGTTACTTGGGAAAATGTCCTATTCCAGGTCCTGGGAAAGAAATGAATGAAAAGTCTGGAATGTTTTGTCGTTGTGGAAAACAAGGAAGCTAAGACTACTGAGGTCATGTTTAAAGGACTCGAACCAACTTTGCTGGTCATAGATTGAACAGCTTGAGCATCAATAATAACAACTGCAGTGGACTGTGGAATACATCAAAGATGTTTAAATCCATGAGTTTCTAATGATACCTAAAAAGAATTTTAAAAACATGTTGGCAACCTTTATAGTGTACTAGGAAATCAAATCATTATTTTGAAAATCAATAAATAACTGGAAACAATATCAAGCATTTATTCTACCTGCAAGAAGTACACCTCTTGGTAAACAAATGGTGCTTGAGCAAATAAATGAGCAAGGACGATTGGAATTAGAATATCACTATTTTGCAACCCCAAATGAAATAATGGATCTAGACAACGGTCATCATTAGCTGAAAACCTTACAAAAAGACAAACCCTTCGTTGTATGCCTCCTGATGAAAATCTGCATCAAAACCTACAAAATATCCTTGATTAAAAATTGAAACCTAGATCTGATCAAGTCTCTAAATCTAACTACCAATTTACAGGAAATACAAGGACAGAGAAACATGTTAAAATACCACCACAAGCAGAATATAAATGTGGGAAACTGTACAGGACAAATGACCTGCTTTCTTTAACAGATAATTTGTCAAGATGAAAACAAAGTTGGAGGAGAAACCAATAGATTAAAAGATTTAAGAGACATTTCAACCAATTGCAACAAAAGACTTTATTTGGGTCCTGATTCAAGCAAAATAACTATAAAATTTTTTTTAGAAACCTGAATAAATTTTTACATTGGATATTGTATGATAGTAAGGAATTGTTGACTTAATTTAGGCATGAATAATGGTACTGTGGTTATGTTTTTGAAATTTATCTGTTAGAGATTTAAGATTTATGGATTAAATGATAAATACCTGGAGTTTGCCTCAGAATAATCTATACTGAGTGGGTGGGGGTACAAATGAAACAAGACTGGCTATTATTTTGGTAAATTTGAAGCTGAGTGATGGGATCTTGTACAATTCTATTTTTTATATATCTGAAATTTTCTATATTAAGTTGAATACTCAGTAATTTTAAACCGGGAGGTAAAACTGATGCCATTTGGTTTTGAAGTGTCTCGTGTCAAGACAACAGCTCTGTAAGTCAAATTAGGCCCATCCTAGTGTTTTAATATACTAAAACACTGAGTTAATTAAATGAAAATAAAGTAGATTTGGGCCTGGGGATCTTGGGAAAAAACTGCCTAAAAGATGTTTAGCATTAACAAGTCTAGCTAGCAAAATACCCAAAAGTCATTTTATGATGGCAGGTTGGTACAGTTATAATCAATATTGTTGCTTATCATGATGCAGATAGCTATAAAGTAATACAGGGAGAAGAAAAACTTATTTCCACTAATATTTTCTTTTAGGCATTTGACATTATCACAGACTGACATGGCAGCATTAACAGGAGGAAAGGTAATACCTTCTCTAATGTTAGACAATTTGGTCATCACCAAAAAAAAGTTCCTAAATGAACAACTTTTGCTTTTAACAGGGATTTCCATTCTTGTTTCAACATATTCGTGATGGCATCAATATAAGACAAACATGTAATCTGATTTTCAGCCTGTGTCGATACAATAATCGACTTGCAGAACATGTAAGTGCTAAGAAATAGTCTTAAAAGAGTTTTGGTAATTTTAAAAAGAATATCCTGAAATCCTCCTTTTTCTGTTTTAGATTGTATCTATGCTTTTCACATCAATAGCAAAGTTGACACCTGAGGTATGTAAACATTTATTAATTCATGTTTTTAAAACTATTGTCAGCACTGGTAGTGCTTTCAAATGAGCCTTTCTAATTGTTCTTGGTAAAAAAAAATTACTAAGGTTTCTCCTGTAACACAGTAACCTATTTTTTAAATGTGTAATGTGAATAAACTGAATTACCTTTTCATGTCTTATCACAAATATAACTTTCCCAACTAAATATATACGTAAATTGAGTATATCAGAGTGCCTCCAAATGCTAAGCTTTAAAGTTGTTTGATTTAGAGCATATATTATAGTTGTGCCCAAAGAAAAAATAGACTAAATAGGCCTCTGCATAGGTGGAAGAATAAGAGGAAAATAGAATACAGTATTGTGAAAGTATTTTTTGTAAAATGGAAATATTATGGCTACTTTAACAATACATGTCAAACATTAACATGTATTGCTATAGATTTCTATAGGAAATTTTAATCTAAATTTTTTAATAGAACACGATTGTCTCATTAACAAAATTTATTTTGGGGGTTGGGGAGATATTGGTCAAAGGAAACAAAATTTCAGTTAGGAGAAGTAAGTTCAAGAGATGTATTGTACAACATGGTGTTAATAACAATGTATCATATACTTGAGAAAAATCACTGAGAATAGATTTTGTGTTCTCACCACAAAAAATAAGTATGTGAGATAATGTATGTGTTATTTAGCTTGACATACCCATTTCACAATTTATACATATTTTAAAACATGTACACCATATATATGATGTTTATTTAGCAATTTACAAAGTAATTTTTAAAATTCCTTCTTCCAAATACTTTTGACATTCAGAAAAACCTGTTACGTGTGGCTCCCACACATTTGACTTTGTATCCCATAGCTTATTCTGCTGCTTTATGGGAGTTCAGGTTCACATACAGAGACACAAAGGACTGCTAACCTAATGCAGCAGATTTAAATGTGATGTGTAAAAGAGTATTTATTTCTTTTCTGCTGAAAGAGATGTATTCAGATGGATCTAAATACACAATCATGTATATGTCTTTACAGGCAGCCAATCCTTTCTTTAAACTATTAACTATGCTAATGGAGTTTGCTGGAGGACCTCCAGGAATGCCTCCCTTTGCATCTTATATTCTGCAGAGGATATGGGAGGTAAGTCTTGTAGCAGATGTTTTCAGAATTTGTTTCTGAGGATTTTGTTTTTATAATACAGTCACTACCATTTTAAGTATCAGTTTCTTTTTAGTTGTGTACCCCAAAATAGTTTTAGTAAGTCACACGTCTAGGGAATAAGAGGAGCTTTAGTCAGGTTTGGGGTGGGGGAAGAATTCTTAGCTTGTCTCCCAGACATTTTAAAGATACTGTCATAGAGTCATAAACAACTTTCCGGCCAATTCAGAGTCCTTATTCCCCTACTTGTAAAAAAGATTCCATAAAGCAACTGGAAGCTCTAGAAATACAAACCACATGTTTTCAGCAGTTGACAGAAATGGTAGAGGAAGCACCAACCACTTCCTTTCCTCCAGAGTTACTGTCAAGGTCAGAAAATTTCTCCTTGGTGAGTTCTGGAAAAGCTCAAGACCAGGGTGAGCAAATGTTTTCTCTGAAGGGCCGGATAGCAAATATTTCAGGCTTTGTGGGCCATACTGTCTCTGTTGAAACTAGACAGTTCTGCTATTTTAGCCTAAAAGCATGCATGGACAATAAATGAGTGGGTGTGGCTGTGTTCCAATAAAACAACAAAAATGGGCAGCCACAGAATTTGGCCTGCAGGCCATGGTTTCTAACCCCTGCTCTAGATTCTGAAGATTCCCTTTTCCCATGAAAAAATTCTCTGGGGCAGTACAATGAATACTGTACATTCACAATTAGTAATAGTTTAGACGTAAAGTGAAAACAGGCATGGCATAAAGATGAGAAAGTTGAGAGAATTAAAAGTACTTTTAAATGAATTTACAAAGTCAGCAAGACCAAAAGCTCATTGAGTTCTCATATTTGTCTTCTGTTACAATACTTGGTTATTTTAAATTTATTGTGTAAACCAATGACAGACTTCCCTGAACATTTCCTGTTGATAAAAGCAAGTACCTTTAAAAATGGGAAAATATATGGGTGAAACTTTCTTTAAGCTCTAGTTTTTGAAAAACTACTTTAGCTCTAAGTGTTGAATAGCATATACAAAAAGTAAGTATAAAAGTAACTGCTTATTCAGTTGGCCTTATACTCTATTCTCATCATTTTATTTGTAGGTGATTGAATACAATCCTTCTCAGTGTCTGGATTGGTTGGCAGTACAGACACCCCGAAATAAACTAGCACACAGCTGGGTCCTACAGAACATGGAAAACTGGGTTGAGCGGTTTCTTTTGGCTCACAATTATCCTAGAGTCAGGACTTGTAAGTCAAAGATTCAGAATTTAACAAACCATGTATTATTCAGAGTTATGCTTTGTTTTTAGACAACCGTGATATGCCCATTATTATATATGCAAAGCTCTTCGAGATGTTGCTTTTAAAGGCCAAAGTTATATTAGTATTTGGAAAACTATGACAGTGTTTTACAAATATCTGCAGTGTTTTTGTTTTTTAAAAAACAGGTAATCAGCCAGGCAGGGTGGTGTGTACCCGTACTCCCAACTCCTCAGGAGGCTGAGGCAGGAGGATTATTTGAGCCCAGGAGTTTGAGGCTGCAGTGAGCTATGATTGCACCACTACACTCCAGCCTGGGCAACAGAGCAAGAACTCGTCTCTTTAAAAAACTCATCTCTTTAAAAAAAAAAAAGAAGTTAGGAAACCATCTTATTTCTTGGGTGACACCATCACTGCTATCATTTTTGTGTCCTTGCTTAATAGAGTGACAAGGCATAATCTGAATTAGTGAAGGGAGTAAGGGTCAGAAAACCGTGTCTTAAAAATAACTCTTGAGAAAGTTAAGTGTTAAATAGTAATAAAGACATAAAATAAGCTGAGAGAAAATAGTGACTGAAATTATGGGAGTTAGATGATAAACACCTTTGTTATTGAACATAAGCCAGTAAAGAATAAACAAAGATCTTGAAAGACAGATGGGTAAATATCAAAAAGATATTCACAAAATAGAAAATTGCTTGTAAATAAACATAGAATATGTTTACTTTTGATAGTTCAAATGAAAAACTAGTTAATTTTTAAAATATCTTTAATTATTAAAAACGTTTTCTAGCGGTTCACTGAGAAAGGGCCTAGAATCAGTTGTACTCCAATAACAACAAATACATCCAGTACCTAGGTGTTGGATTCTGAACACCATTCTCCAGTAAAAGGATTCATAGCTCTTTAGAGAAATGGCTGATTTTTAGGGCTGGGGCAGGGATTATCTGAGATGAGTCTGGAGCTTCTTGTATTGCCAGAAAGTGAAGAAGTAGTCAAAAAACAAAATGATGGGGGTATGTCAAAGGGACACAGAGCTAACCTAAAAGAGCTCCAATTGCCAAAGCTGGAACAATTTTAGTAACAAAATAAGGAACATGGCACTGGTAACAAATAAGTAACATTATAACCCAAAGTATAAAATAAATGTCCCTGAGTCCATGCTAATATAAATAAATAAATAAATAAATAAATGAAGAAACAAATCTCCCATACAGAAGAATTGCAAATAATTTATGTACACTCCCCACCCGACCCTCACCCCACGCAGGAGATGGAGTTAAACTCCTTATTCCTTGAGTATGAGCTTAGTGACTTCCTTCCAAACAGTAGAACGGAGGGGGTGGCATAGTAACTTTACAGTGAAGAAACTTGACAGAGAGTAACTCAGCCAGGTGGTTAAGGTTAACATCATCATTGATTTAAGTCAGGTTGATAGTGTGTACCCTTGATTTGGTGTGATGTGAAGGATACCTCATCTCTTTGATCTTCCTATCAAAAACTCATAACCTGAGTCTCACCGTGATATACATCAAACTCAATTTGAGACATTCTATGAAATACCTGACTGCTATTCCTTAAAAATATAAAGGTCATCAAAAACAAGGGAAGTCTGAGAAATTGTCACAGCTAAGAGGAACTTAAGGAGACATGACAACTAACTGTAATGGGATCCTGGAACAAAAAAAAAAAAGGACATTAGGATAAAACTAGTGAAATCTGAAGTGTGGAGTTTAGTTAATTGTAATGTTCCAGTGTTGGTTCCTTAGTCACAACAAATGTGCCATAGTTATAACAGATGTTAACAATGGGGGAAGTTGAGTGAGGGGTGTATGGGAATTGTCTGTTTTACCTATTCTAAAATAAAGTTTAGTTGAGAGAAACACCTTTCAGTGGAAGGGACCTGTGGAATGGCATTGTCACTCTGCTCATCGGCTTGTTTTTCCTGCCAGTTTAGTTAACCCCACAATAATGGGGTATTTGTAAGAGCTAATATGTATGCTGATTGTCATTCATGTGCTGTGACCCCCTGAGCATAAAATAATAAAGAAACCTATGCTGGGCACCAGAAAAAGTTTTTTAGCCAGCTGTTACACCTAGTATCAATGACAGTGCAGAGGAAGTGGCATTCTTACACATTGCAGTAACATTGTAAATTAATACTGCTCAAGATCCTTAAAAATGTTATGTTCTTTTTAACTCAGTAATACCATTTTTTAGGGATTCTGGTATGAGTAAGTCATCCAATATGTGGATGCCCAGTAGCATTACTTATAATTGTGAACAGTTAAAAACTGCTCCATTAGGAAACAAATTATTGTAATGCATCATTTTAAAATTACAGTAGTGAAGACTAAAGTGCTTTTGACATCTATAACTTGAAAAAAGGGCCCAACTATTTGAAAAGAATTAGTTATACCTAAAATAAAAATTAAAATATATAAAAGCTGCATAGAAATACTTACAAATACAATAAAATAATTTTAAGCAATGACTGAGAATGTTTAATACAGAGAAAAGAAGAAAAATGGAGTCATAAGTGCCTTAAAATAGTTGAAGAGTTGCCATATAGAAATGGAAGTAGATTTGTTTAACTATCCCAAGGACTCTTTTAAGTTATACCAAGGCACTTTTTAACAAGATGGCCTATTCTTCCAAATTAACCTTCCTACCTGTTCTTAAAGATAAACATGACTGGAAAGTTTTCTTTTTCCCCAGCAGAACTTATTTTTTATTTAAAAGCAAGTAACTTTTAGGCTGGGTGTGGTGGCTCACGCCTGTAATCCTAGCACTCAGCCTGTAATCCTAGCACTCCGGGAGGCCAACACAGGAGGATTGCTTGAGGTTAGGAGTTGGAGACCAACCTGAGCAAGAGCAAGACCCCATCTCTACAAAAAAAATAGAAAAAATTAGCTGAGCATGGTGGCACACGCCTGTAGTCCCAGCTGCTTGGGGAGGCTGAGGCAGGAGGATCGCTCGAGCCCAGGCGTTTGAGATTACAGTGAGCTATGGTCTTGCTACTGCACTCTAGCCAGGGCGACAGGGCAAGACTCTGTCTCAAAAAAAAGAAAAAAAATGGCTTTTACAGACATGAAGAGATGGTTAGGTATATGATAAAGCAAAGCAAAATGTTAATTGTAGAATCTAGGTGGTAGATCCATAGGTCTTCGGTACAGTTTTTTCAACCTTTTAGTGTACTCAAATTTTCTTAATAAAATGTTAGCGTAAAAAGTATATAACTTACTGAATGACTTTTTTAAATCACAGATTGTTTTTCTCAATTGCACTTGTATACAAAAACTGATCAGGATGACACCTACATGCCAAATTTTTGCATTTGAAACACATACCAAACTGAGCCTTAAACAATCAGAATACTATATAGGTAAAGAAATATGTAGAAAATGGAGTATCGTGCACAAATAAAGTTTAATTTGAAAATAAATTTGTGAAAATAAACTACAATTTTAGAAACCCTATTTGCTTTGACAATACAGTAGAAGTTATCAAATTATAGATAAATTACTAGGTGACAGAACCAGTGGGTGTATTGAAAAGAACCTAAACTCAGGCATTAGAGAGTTTTGAGGAAGCAAATGTTGTTAGGAGCACTAGCTCATGAGTTTGACAGTCCAGATTGGAATCCTAGCTCTGCTACTAACTATGTAATCATAGGTAGTCTTACTATTTTAAGCCTGAGTGAAAGTTGGGATAAATAAAAGCAGTGCCTGCCACATAAAGTTATGATGTTAAATAGTATACATTCAATAAATGTTAGCAATTATTGTTATTACTGTTACTGTTTTACCATTATCATTATCATCTTCATCATCATTGTTTCTCAGGGCCTAATCTAGGCTTCACCTCTTTATCTGTGTGACTTTGGTCTTTGCTTCTCCAAGATTCAGATTTTTCAGTGTAACATCACCCACCTCCAGGATCATTGTGAGGATTAAATGAGATATTTATAAAGCACCTAGCTTAATGTTTGTCTCATAGTACTTTTATAAGAGGACTCAACCAATATGTCATTACCTCTCAGAATTATAATACAGGCTTAATAACAGTTTTCAGGTATGTTGGAGGAGGGATTCTTTCTTTGAGTGTATGTTTAGCCTTAGAAGACTTTACAAGATTTTCCAAAGTTAATGTTCTATAATTAGCATATATATAATCTTAAATAATACAAAGGACTTTTATATAGATCCCATTCTATCTTTAGAACTTAAGTGTATTTTACCATTATCTGTAAATTATTACAAAATAATTTACCATTATTTTTTAAGTAAGAAGAAAACTAAGACCATAAAACATTAAATGGTTTGATCATGTCAGGCACCTTTTGGTATGTCTTCTGGCTCTAAATGCTGTGTTCCCTCTCTTAAATCATACTACTTCCTGAGAAGAAATAAATGATAAAGTAAGTGGGAAAATTCTACATTTTGGGAATACTAAACAAAAAAGATTTAAAAACTGTTTCTGCTAATGGCAATTATTGTTGCCACTTAATAGTGGCAGAATGGAAGGTGTCTATTTCTGTTAACCCCTTAGGATCTTTCTGTGGAGTCAAGGGTAAAGCAGAAAGATATCAAAAGAGATGTTCATGTCCCTTAATTTTTATGAATTTTAGTTATTAATGGAAAGAGTGGCTTTGTGTTTAATGACTGCTCTTCAGTCTATTTTATATATTATAAGGATCTGACAGTTTTGTTTTACATTTTATAGCTGCAGCTTATCTTCTGGTGTCCCTTATACCAAGCAATTCATTCCGCCAGATGTTCCGGTCAACAAGGTCTTTGCACATCCCAACCCGTGACCTTCCACTCAGTCCAGACACAACAGTAGTCCTACATCAGGTCTACAACGTGCTCCTTGGTTTGCTCTCAAGAGCCAAACTTTATGTTGATGCTGCTGTTCATGGCACTACAAAGCTAGTGCCCTATTTTAGCTTTATGACTTACTGTTTAATTTCCAAAACTGAGAAGCTGATGTTTTCCACATATTTCATGGATTTGTGGAACCTTTTCCAGCCTAAACTGTCTGAGCCAGCAATAGCTACAAATCACAATAAACAGGCTTTGCTTTCATTTTGGTACAATGTGTGTGCTGACTGTCCAGAGAATATCCGCCTTATTGTTCAGAACCCAGTGGTAACCAAGAACATTGCCTTCAATTAC
Source organism: Indri indri (assembly GCA_004363605.1). Lineage (NCBI taxonomy): Eukaryota > Metazoa > Chordata > Mammalia > Primates > Indriidae > Indri > Indri indri. Next base: position 17,301 of record RJWJ010001346.1, read on the forward strand.
ATCCTTGCTGACCATGATGATCAGGATGTGGTGCTTTTTAACCGTGGGATGCTGCCTGCCTACTATGGCATTCTGAGGCTCTGCTGTGAACAGTCTCCTGCATTCACACGACAACTGGCTTCTCACCAGAACATCCAGTGGGCCTTTAAGAATCTTACACCACATGCCAGCCAATACCCTGGAGTGAGTAAAATTGATACTCTTATATCTGTGTCCTCAAATTGATTGGAAATACCTGTTTTTTTCCTCCTTATGGAAAGTGGTGGCAAAATATAGAAGAGTAGTCTAACTCTAACCATTCTTTCTTAAGGACTTAATGTATATTTGTTTTCTTGAATACACATATAAAATGCTATATTGTTATAAAATTGGTAAGTATTCTTAGGTTGAAGTTAAAATTTTATCTCTAAGAGAACTTGTCTATTTCAATTTGTGGTTTTGTAAGTATCTTCCATGTGTGCCTAATGAAGAACCTCAAATTTGTGATACAGTTTTAAGGACATGAGTACTTCACTATTTAAAAATTAGGTACTCATTAAAATCTACATGCCATGCTAAGCTGTGAGCTAGCCAATATTTTACCTTAAACTGGTAGTATTCCCCAGTATTGTTTCTCAAGCTATATCCAAGAGAATGAAATGGTTAAAGAGATCTGTCAAGGTACAAGTATATGCAGTCTGTCCCTATTTCTCTGGAGACTGCTTGTAGGTTTCATATTAAATTTTTTTAATATGAATACTTTTCTTTCTTTCCTTTTTTTTTTTCCAGCATATTATGGGGGTACAGATGTTTACGTTACGTATGTTGCCCTTGCCTCCCCCGCCAAGTCCGAGTTTCAAATATGTCCATCCTTCGGGTGGTACACATTGCACTCTCTTTTTTTGTTGTTGTTGTTGTTGTTGGAGACAGTGTCTCACTCTGTCACCCAGGCTGGAGTACAGTGGTGCAATCATAGCTCACTGGCTCAAGCATTCCTCCCACTTCAGCCTTCCAAGTAGCTAGGACTACAGACTACAGGCATATACTGCAACACACTGCTAAATTTTTTATTTTTATTTTTTTTTTAGAGGCAGGGTCTCGCTATGTTGCCCAGGCTGGTCTCAAACTCCTGGCCTCAAGCGATGCTCCTGCCTCAGCCTCCCAGAGTGCTGGGATTACAGGTGTGAGCCACCATACCCAGCCCCTTGATATTACTTTTCACTGTTGCTTCTTAATCTATTGTAAACTGTCCTATAGACAGTCTGTCCTTTATAGACTAAACTCTCCTTTCTAGATGATGTGGTGAATTGTTTAGAATCTCTCACCCAGAAAGAATAACCTAATGTCCACTCAACAAAATTATTTAATGGAGTGCCTATAAAGTAGGAAAGAGAGTAAGTGTATTAAGTATCAAGAACTTTAAAACCAAGGCTGTAAAAATACAGAGTCTTTTTGACTTCACAGGAATCAGAACAGGATTGATTAAGTTTCCGTGAATTTATCTCTATCATATTCACATGAGTAATATTTGATGTAGTTACTAAATGTGATGTCCAGAGTTAGATATGTCTTCAGTGAATACTAGGTGAATTAGAATGCACATCCCTATGTTGTTTCTTGCCCTTAACATCACTGAAATGTAATGTTCTTTATTTTAGAACATATCTATTCAAAATTTTCATGAAAATGGTGCTTACATCAATTTTTTCTATGAAACATATGAAGCCGGAGGTTTCAGTTCATTGACAAGTGTGTGTTAGAAGAGCAAACCTTTCCTAACACGCACATAAGCAAATGTCTATAAGATCACAGCTAGTAATTTTACTAAAATATTTAGTTTCCACATTTCATCCATCAGGAACTTGAACATCAGCTTAGAAAGGTCTAATGCTGGCACAAAGGATTATCTCAGAAAAAGTATTATTAATAATTCAAGTATAATTTAGACATTTAAAATCTTTGTGACAAAGTAATGATTTCACATTTATTAAAGAAAAGGGAACAGGGGATTTGCGTGGCACATCTCTGGACACACATTTGAAGTTACAGATGCTAATGCTTTAAATGGTATTAAGACTAAAAATGAACTATATTTACTTGTAGTTTTTAATCTTTTTGAACTTTTAATGGAAGATTCGATTTTTTAATGCATAATGTATTAAATTTTTTAAATAGAATTTATTACTAAGTTTATAACTATTCATGAATAGTAATGTAATCTAACTTGTTTGTATAATCTTGAGTTGGCTAATGAGCATAATATTCAGAAATGAGAAACAGATGTTCTAAAATGCTCTAGGGTTAAAAGATCATCATATTGCTTATTTGCCTTTTTAGGCAGTGGAAGAACTGTTTAACCTGATGCAGCTATTTATAGCTCAGAGGCCAGATATGAGAGAAGAATTAGAAGATATTAAACAATTTAAGAAAACAACCATAAGTTGTTATTTACGTTGCTTAGATGGCCGCTCCTGCTGGACTACTTTAATAAGGTAAAAAGATGTGTTCTGGTGTATTTTGTTTTGTTTTTCAAGTGAAGTGATGGGGACCATCCTTTTGACATTAAAAGTGAAATAACTGGCTGGGTGTTATGGCTCACACATGTAATCCCAGCACTTTGGGAGGCCAAGGCAGGAGGATTGCTGAAGCCCAGGAGTTTGAGATCAGCCTGAGCAACATAGTGAGACCCTGTCTTTAAGGAAAAAAAAAAATGTAAAAAAAAATTAGCTGGACGTAGTGGCACATGGCTGTAGTCACAGCTACTCAGGAGGCTGAGACAGGAAGATCGCTTGAGCCCAGGAGTTCGAGGCTGCAGTGAGTTGTAATCATGGCCACTACACTCCAGCTTGGGCAATGATTTTACTTATGTTTATTTTTTTCATAACCTAAGTTTTCTGTTCTGATTCAGAGTTCTCAAACTGGATTTTATGTATTCTTTTAGTGCCTTCAGAATACTATTAGAATCTGATGAAGACAGACTTCTTGTTGTATTTAATCGAGGGTTGATCCTGATGACTGAGGTAAATATTTTATTATATTTTACTGTGGATTTATTTCATTTCGATGTTCTTACCAAGACTTCTTGTTTTATGGACATTTAGAGTTTATGGTAGAATGTTTTACAGGTGACGGGACTATAATTATATAGATCAGTAAATGTGAATTTATATTCCAAGAATAATTAGGTCATAATTTTTAGGGTGCTGGTTTATTTTTCCACAGTAATTCCATACCTTTCCCCTCATTTTGTATTTAGAAGCAACCATTAGAAATAGACATAGTTTTAGTCATTTCATTTGCAAGGAAACAAATTTCATATGACTTAATCAAGGGCAAACAGAATTTCCCAAGAGTCCACTTATTGACAGAGTACAGAAACTGAGATTAGCATCATCAGAGGAAGCCAGTGAGACTTTTTAATTGGTTAAAATCAGCCATTCATTCTTCCCATAATTCTTGAACATCCACAAGTGTGACATAGCTTTAAAGCCACCGGAGGTACATTGTACCCTTTATTCTAACAATAGGGGAAAAAAAAAAAAAATACCAAGAGTACCATAAGAATTAAAAGGTAAAAGTTTTTTCAGTTAATGATAGGCATACAACATGTTCGAAACTGCACTTTGAAGAATTTGGACTTGCTAAGGTAAGTGGGAGAGCATTTAGATAAATGACTTCATAAGCAGTGAAAGAAAGTATTGGTTGTATTGGAGGAATGCCAAGTATTTCTGTTTGGATAAAAACAACAAACAAAAAAAGGTATACAAAGAGGAGTAGTGAGAATTTCATTCTTTCATTCAACAGATGTTTGAAAGTCTACTCTGTGCCAGGCATTGTGCTAGGCACTGGGGATATAGCAGTGAACAAGACATACATGTTTCCTGTCCTCACAGCTTACAGGTTAAATACTGTGCAAGTACATTGTTCAGCTTATGTACTGCCACAGATTCTAAGCTAAGAATTTTGACCTTTGAACTGTGAATCATATCTACGATAGTGAAATGATTCAAGAGATTAGAAGGATGCTTAATTGTAAAATGAAATAATGAAAAAAACCAAGAGCTCAATTAAGCTAATACAGTTACAGGAATTAAGATTTAACAAGCCAATATAATTAAAGGAATTAAATTCTTCCTACCTTTTCATCTCTACTGTTTTGAGTATGGCTGACAACTATTTCACCATTGTTTTTATACAGAGGCCCTAAGAAATTAGTTAAAGCAGTTGCCTATTCTCCCTAATCTTCCTGTTGTTGCCTGATGCTTTGTAATTTCTAAGGCTTGCAGTTTTAGAGCAAATACTGGGGGTGGGGAAGTGATTAAACAAATTATTTCTTCAGACTAGAATATATACACAAAATAGCAGAGTTCTGAAGGTGAGAACTTAAAAGGAGCTGAATGGGGGAATTTGACTTTTGATAGAAAACAGATATATTTGCTTTGGGCACATACATACCCACATACAGTCTGAGTCCAAAAACATCTATCATAGAGGATGAGCACTACCGTTTTGTGGCTCAGAGGTAAAAATGAAATTAAGTCTTTAATTTTTTTTAAATCACTTGTAGTCTTTCAACACTTTGCACATGATGTATCATGAAGCTACAGCTTGCCATGTGACTGGAGATTTAGTAGAACTTCTGTCAATATTCCTTTCAGTTTTGAAGTCTACACGCCCATATCTTCAAAGAAAAGGTTTGGTCATTGCTACTTCTTATTTTGTTTGTTACCGTTAAAGAGAAAATGGTTTTTAAATCGTATACCCCAGAGAAATTGTCATTATCTCTAATTTATGCACAGAAGATGGAACCAAAGCTAACTAACCATCAGGAAATCTTTGTCATGACTTCCTGATGTAATATTGTAATATTCTTGTATATAATAGACAAACATGCTGTAAGTATCAACATTTCAGAGATTGGAAAACATTTCCAAGCACAGTAACAAATTGGGTATTTTGTGAAGGTTCTCCAGCTGGAAACTTCATTAGATCTTTTGTAGTTTCAAGAGAAATAAATATAAAACATATCTGTTTTATGTCTCTATAAGATAGTGTAAACTCTGAACTTCATAAACATTCCTAGAAAATAAGACATATTAATCACAGAAATATGTACTTTAGGAAATCTAGCAGGTTTAACATTACTAGTCATCTCATAAAAATAATGACTTAGCTTTTACCAAAAATATTTACGTAATTAATTTGAATTTCTTAGCATTAGCATTCTCTAGTTTACAACAGAAAAAAAATTATAAGAAAGTTTGATCTCAAATGGCATATTTACATATGCTTTTATATTTGCAGATGTGAAACAAGCACTAATCCAGTGGCAGGAGCGAATTGAATTTGCCCATAAACTGTTAACTCTTCTTAATTCCTATAGTCCTCCAGAACTTAGAAATGCCTGTATAGGTAAGTTACTTGAAAGATACACCTGTGTAAAAACCTAGTAGGAGGACATTTTTGTGAGTTGTTTTGTTTTGTTTGTTTTTGGTAAGATGTGAAGGTTAGGTCTGTAGTGTTTGGAAAACATTTGTACTTTTTATGTGTAACTCACACTGGCTAGCAGGTCCTAAGAAAACGGGGTTCTATTTCTAAACCTGCTGATAATTACCCATATGTGTGATCATGGGCAGGTCACTTGATATATATGGGCTCTTCGACCTTAAGTTATCTCCAAGTTTCTGCAGCTCTGCAGTCCTCTGATCCTGTTTAATCAAGGTAGAATCATATAAATGTTTATAAGATAGAACTGACATTGTATGAAGTAGGAGTACTTATTTCACTGTAAGTTCTTTTGCCTAAATATACTTCTCAGTAGCTGTTCTTCGGTTCTGAGTATTTCACCTTTTTATTGATTGCATATTTGTAACAAAATGACAATCTGTGGCTGTTAGAAGAGACTCCCATTTTAAGTTTATGGTGGATTTTTTTACGGCCTTAAAGTCCTGATCTTCAGAGACCATAACTGTTTATTTACACTTTCTCATAATAGCATGGATAACTCTGGCTGTCAAGTACAAGCGGTCAGTCTTGATGTACTGTTAATTACTGGCCTACCTGTTTTTATACTTCTCCAGAGAGAGGGGGAGGGGTGTATGGCCGTAACCTCTGATCACCAGAAACAGCCATCATCAACAGCTTTACTCTTGAGATTAGAGGATAAGAGTCACCCCAGCCATCATCATGAACGTTAAAAATAGATTAAGGATTATCCCTCAGATCCAAAGAACTTTGAACCTTAGGTTTCTTTCTAAGCTCTTGTGGTTGATTTTGTGAAGATACATAATCAATGTGCATTAAGCATGTCCTTCACTGTACTTCTCCATGAAGCATCTCTTAGTTAAATAAAATACCTAGAAATAGTGTTTTATACTTCTGTTTACAAGTGATGGTCCTGTTGTAGTTAGTAACTCTGTCGATCCAGCTTTGATTGAGGATCAGACAGAATTTCTACCAGTGTCGGGAGCTAAAAGTTTTAGACTAATTAAATGGGTTTCGCTAAGGCAACCAGTTATAGGATTTGTGAGTTTGATAATATGAGGTAGACGTAACTCCTATTTTTTAATACCCAAATTGTGTTTTTATTTTCAGATGTCCTCAAGGAACTTGTACTTTTGAGTCCCCATGATTTTCTTCATACTCTGGTTCCCTTTCTACAACACAACCATTGTACTTACCATCACAGTAACATACCAAGTATGTATTCATCTAGCACAATACTTGAATATGGTTCGCATTTAATCGTTCTGCACACTGAAGCGTGGAGATTTATTTTTTCCATTTATTCTTACTGTACACTTTTAATATCTTAGTGTCTCTTGGACCTTATTTCCCTTGTCGAGAAAATATCAAGCTAATAGGAGGGAAAAGCAATATTCGGCCTCCGCGCCCTGAACTCAATATGTGCCTCTTGCCCACAATGGTGGAAACCAGTAAGGTATGTTGGGATGCCAGGAAAATCATGTTTTTGTAGTAGGAAAGTAATTTAAAATTTCACCCCTGGCAGTTATGAGTAGATTAGACATAAGTGACCATTTTGTGGATCCTAAGAAGATTAGACTTATTTGGACTTTTTCCTTTTAGTGCTCTGAAATGTTGGTTGAATATTTGCAAAATCAACAATAAGCACAAGTAGTAAGTTTTTTTTCCCCTCAAAAATTACCTTAATAGTAAGCTTTAGTATTTGTCACTAGGCTAAATTATAACTGGGTCATATATCTAAATCTGAAAAGTCAAGTTAGGTACTTACTGTTTTTAAATTTGGCGATATAATCAATGACTTCTTATATTGCCCTTAAATTAGATTCCTTTGAACTAAGCATAATATCACTGATTGATAGATTTATCATCATATTTAGTCTGGTTCCTGTCCTTTAACACTTATTCTAAAATAATGTCAGTTCTAAATTATAGAGACAAGGTACACTGACACAGGATAATTTATCTTAGCTTCAACATTTTTTAAAATAGTTTTCCCCTTTATCTTTCTTTACTTACACTTCATTCACACTCTGCCTTGCCCACCATCCATTTATCTTAAGTATATTCGAAAAGTTCTTACAAGATAAAATATTAAAAATAATTAACATTCTAGTAACCATTACAGAAATAATTTGAAATCTATTTCAAAAATCAAATTCATTCTTCTTGATGATATGGCTATAGAACTAAAGTGTCAAATTTTAAAATCCTACAGTAATTTTACTTTATTAAAGTATATAGAAATAATGGGTAATTTTAATTTATAGCATTTGCACACTGAAAATAAGATCTTAACATTACTAGAAATTTGGATTTTAAAACTAGGTTCTTATAGAATTTAAAGATTTAATCAGCTTTTTAGTTAAACTTATTACATTTGCACAAAATATGCTCTTTATTATACAATTTAAGTGCAACCATTTTATCATCTTTAACCTTCAGGGCAAAGATGACGTTTATGATCGTATGCTGCTAGACTACTTCTTTTCTTATCATCAATTCATCCATCTATTATGCCGAGTTGCAATCAACTGTGAAAAATTTACTGAAACATTAGTTAAGCTGAGTAAGTATAAAAGATGAGCAGTAAATTCCACTGAATTATTTTAAGCCCCTAGTCATTCAGGAAGGGGAGAAAAAATATGAGACAATCCTTTTTTTCTTTTTTAAAGTGAATGTTTAAAAATATTAATTAGTATTCTTGGGAACATTTTAATTTTTATTAAGAAAACACCAACTTACTGGTTTCCATTGAATAGTTCTGCCCAGAGTTTCAGCTGGCCTATATATGAAGGAGTGTGGAGTAGGGCTGATTGATCGCTTTTGTATGTAGAAGCCCAAGTCCTCCACCATCTGCCCAGCAGAATTTGAAAACAAAAACAAAACAAAAAAACTGCTCTGCTTAGGGAGGCAGGCTTAGAGGTGGACTTCCCCAGCCCTGATCTCGAGGGTAAGATGAGATCTATAGTGCCAGCTGTGCTTTGGAGCTGGCAATGCCAAGAGCAAACTGAGTGGGCTTGCCAGTGTGAAGCAGAGGTGCATATGTGAGTAATTAGGAGGTAAGTCTCATGAAATAGATGAGTGAGAAGAATAGAAATCTGTAAAGGGAGAGTATAAGAAATAGAAAACAAAATCAGTAAATTATGTGAGGGAGAAAAAATTTGAGTATCTTGACAGTAATATTGTGTCTACAAGGATGTGCCTGAGAGTTGTTAGGGAACTGCTCCCTTCGGGTGACTTTCCTTTAGCTGATAAGTCTTTAGAAGACATGTAGCTCTCCTCTAGGTGTGCCCTATCTCAGGACATCCAGAGTTCCAGGCCTCTGTGTCCTCTTTCTTGACTTCATTAGGGATGGCCCAGAATCCTCTCCAGTGTTTGTAGTTGTTTTAGAGGGTGAGAAGTGAAATACTCAATGAAACCACCACCCAGATCAAGAAATAGAATATAACTATACTCTAGAAGTCCCCCTTGTGCTCCTTCTCATTCATAACCCACTCCTTCCCAAGGAAAACGTTTTGATCCATTCTAGGTAGGGGGTAGGGCAAAAGATGTGACCCTACCTTAGATTTCACAATCTAAGAAGAAGGAAGTGGTAACAGCTGTCAGGGATAATTCCTCTTCGGAAAAACCATCTTATTGGTAAGTGATTAGAGCATCTTCAGATTTGAAGGGTTGTTCCTTCCACCTGTTATATATGTGTGTGGCTGAAATGCCAAGATGTGGGGGATGAGGATATGCTCAAATTGGCTGTTTTAGAATTATACACTGGGGTCATGGCACTTGGCAAAAGGCCAAAACCTAGCAGTGACCATGATCAAGTGTAAGAAAATATCCAGGAGTTCTAGTAGTACAGCCTTGCTCCCATATAAGGAAGGGGACTTACAAGATGCTAACCTTTTTAAAAGTTCTTGGTAATTTTATTCATAGGATTTATACCGAAAGTTATGTAAGGAACTATTCTGGCAACTTGGACAGCTTCGACTAAATAATGAATGTTCTACCCTCTTTTGGATTGTCTTCCTTTGTCAACATAATGCACACTTTCAGGGAAGTTAAATATGGAGGGGGAGAAAGGGAAGGGATGTTCACCTAACTGTCAAATTAGCTGAATTGGCGTTCATGATATTTTGTACTCAGATCACTCTTACAGCCATGAAGCACTGTCAGTGCTGCCTCATAGTGTTTAGTTCTGTATATTAGCATTGTTCTACAGAACTTTCTGCAGGGATGGAAATACTCTTTAACTGCACCACCATCCACAACATGATAGTCACTAGCTATTCGTGAGTATAGAAAACTTGAAATGTTACTAAAGAACTGAATTTTTATTTCAAATTTAACCAAAAAGCCAAATGTGGCTAGTGGCACAGCACTAAATATAAACCAATACCTTCACAAATTGAGCAGGAAAAGAGATTTTTTTCTTGGTTATATCTTAGTATAGAAAATTGGACATTGTCTTGAATATGAGGTTAGATAAAGACCTAAAAAAAATTCTGAAAAAGAATAATAATAATAATAAGAGGGACTAGCACTGCTGATTTGCAAAATACTAAAGGTACAGTAATTTATTTTACTTTTGGACTTTAATACATATATAGAGATCACAACTCAATATCAAAAAAGTACACAAGATAACACTCAGATCTGTCCCCCACCATTTTTATTCATTTTTTGTTTATCCTTTTTTCTTTTTTGCAAATATAGGTGTATTTTCTCCCCTTTCTTACACAAAAGTAAACTGTAATGATTAAAAACCATGTGGTACAGGTACAGAAATACATAAACGGAACAGTGGACAAACAGCCCCAACAAACATACATGAGGGTCTGGTAGGTAATAAAGATGACATCAAATTTGAGAATAGGTGGTATTGAGGTTAGCTCTCTGGGGACAACAATCTTTAATATGTACTTTACTCCTTAGACCAAAATTAATTCCAGCAGGATTAAAAATTTAGAGATATTAAACAAAAACATGTGATCTTAGGAAATACCACCTTGGGATTTGAAAGACCATGTTAAGCAGAATACAAAACCCAGAAACAATAAAATAAGAGGTTGAGGCCAGGTGCAGTGGCTCACACCTGTAATCCCAGCACTTCAGGAGGCTGAGGTGGGAGGATCACTTGTGGCCAGGAGTTGGGAGGCCAGTCTGGGCAACAAGCAAGACCTCATCTCTAAAAAAAAAAATTTTTTTTCAATTAAAAGAATTTGAACTTTTTTTAAACAAGTTGAACAACTTTTTTTTTTTTTTTTTACATTGACTATATAAAGATTTAAAATACTACATGGTGAAGAATGCTGTAAATTGAATTAAAACACAAACAGCTAGTGGGGAAAACATTTGCATATTTAACAGATAAATGGCCGATAGTATACAAAGAGCTTTTAGGATTTGGTAAGATCATGAAGAACACTAAGCAAAATCAGCAAAGGACATGAATAGGTAGTACACACACACAGAAAGCACATGTTTGGTTAACCATACGAGAAGTTGCCCAGTCTCACTAATAAAGAAAGCAAACACCAATTTCTTTATCTCTCTTTAAAAAAAAAACAAAAAACTATGAGGTACATAAAGTTTAGATGATACTCATCCTTAAACAGTTTGGGGAAAGAAAAGATCTTACAATGGAGTGCTAGTCAGAGTTAATCTGGGGAGGCAGTTTAGCCTTACCAATTAAAATTTAGAATATTCGTGCCTTTGACCCAGTAATACCAGATCTAGGAATCCACCCTGCTCTACTAATATGAGTGTACAACAGTATACAGAGGATGTTTATTTTCACTTCGTTTGGAATGGGTAAAAACTGGAAACAACCCAAAAACGTCTATTAGGAGCTTAGTTAAGTAAACCATGATTCCACCTATATTGACTTCAAAACAAAATAGGAATGTTCCTTGAGTTACATGAAAAAACTTTAATAACAGTATGCAGATTATAACCAAATTCTTATAAACAAGGGGCAAATCACTTTTAGTACATGCACAGAAAAAAAATATGGCAGATTGTACTCTAACTGAATAAGAATGAAATTATGCAATGCTTTTATTTCCTGGTTAAATATATCTGTAAAGCTTAAATTATTTGTAATGATCATGCAATGATTTTATAATTGGAAAAAATTTTTTAATGTAGAAAACTAGTACTACAAACCCTATAATCATACCTTTTTTTTTGATACCATCCTTCACATGCAAAATCAACAATGGGATGCTCAAATAAACTAAATAAATCCCTAGATTTCATCACTGTTTAATTAATTTTCATTTTCAGGGATAAAAAGGATCTACCACCTTTATTATTTAAAATTTTAAAAAGATATTGTTAATGCATTAATGAAAATAAATCAATATTTTGCAAGTAACATGTGCCTAGAAAATCTAAAATCTGTAAAATTTAAAAATTTTTAGTATCATTGGCAAAAGAAAACATAAAAATTCAAATTATAGAACACACAGCTCTGATTCATGCTTCCTTTCTTTGCCATGTCAAAGTAGTATGGACTGGGAAAATGCCTGGTTAACTTCCCAAAAGCCTTCCTAGGGGTGAATGAATATACTTCAGACTAGTGCCAGGTGTCCAGTGCAGAGTGGAAGCCAGCTTTTACCAGCCCACCAAGAGTAAATCCATTTATGCTAGGCTAATACATAGTAATCACATTTATGAAACACATTTATAATCCCAAAGTTGGTTACCAGTTAGTTGATTTATAAAGAGAAGGCACTGGCCCAAGGGATCTGAATATTCCATGGCAGAGCCATGAGATTTTTTCCAGTAACCTATATGGGTAGCCAGATAAGCAACAGTGGGTTGCTTAGTGGGTGTGAAGTCAGAACAAGGGGAATTAGACAAATCAAATGTATACTATTCTTAGGCTAAGATGTTGTGTGATGATTCACTCTCAAGAGTAAAGCATTAGTCTTGGGCTTTCATCCATTGGCCTGGATAATGCTTGGATGGGATTGAACACTCCTGTAGAAAACTAGATAGTCATAATTCAATTCAGATAGGAGAAACCATATTAATAAATATACATATGAAATAAGTTTATCCTTATGCAATCATGGAAGTACAAATAATCTGAAATACTATTTTACCTACAAAAGCAGTTTTTAAAAGTTTTTTTTAAACACACCCAGCAGCATCTACAGTATAAGCTGTTACTAATGAGGAAAGGATGTATTTGGAACAGTTTTTTTATTTTTGTATCATTAGTCCCTTCATGGGTGGGATTGGGGCAGCGAATGGACCTTATTGAGAATGCCTAAAGTCACAGGATGAAGAAAGATAAGTGGTACAGAAGCCAATATGTTTTAGATATGTCCATGCTGTTTACAGAGACAAAGCTTAGACGTGTGCCTGAGAACGTTTGTAACTGCATCTGCCTGTGCTTTGTACCCAGTAAGTGAGATGCCCTGGAAGGTATTGGAGGAAAAGGAATGTGTGTAGTATGAGGGCATTGGCATCTAACTTGAGTCACAGAACCAAAGGGCTCCTCATCCCCTGTGCTTTGTGAAGATGCTAGAAACGGAAACTCTCTTGCTCTAAAGAGATGGCCTTCCTTCCAAAGAAGGCACAGATCTGAGAGGTAACAGGTGGGACTGTGGAATAGGTGTCTTTAGCTCACCATGGGTGGCACTGTGTTTTCCAGAGTGTCCTACACAAGATGGTCCAGGGAAAATAATGGTTATATTAGTAAGTATGCATGGTTCTTACTCTATTACAAACTAGTACATCAAATTGATGAATTCTTAGATGTTAGATTGCCTAAGATAATGCTCATGTAGTATTAGCCTCCTAAGTGAATCTAAGGAAAAGTTATTAAGTAAACAATAGTATAGGTGAATAGGCAGGTGTGAAGGTGTGAAGAAAATAATGAAAGTGATACATGAATGACATGAAGTTGGAGAAACACTGATTATTGAAAAGATTATGGGCTTTAGAATCACATAAATCCGGGGTATATTTGACTCTTAACTATACCACTTACTGGCTTCAGGATGAACCTGAGCGGATTATGTAATCTCTCAGAGCCTCATTTCTTCATGTAAAGAAAAAAAAGAGTGTAAAGTAATACCTCCTAAAATTGATGAGAAAATGTAATGTGATGATCTGACATACCTAACACAATAGATGCCAGTAAATACTCTTTACTTATAAAATAGAGATTGTTACATGAGAATACCACTTGGAAGTAACTTTAGATCATAAAATGTATCCATGGTATTTTCGTTGTGGTAGTATTGGCTTTTTGGTAGTTGTGGGAAATAGACACAAGGATTGTTTTACATGGGGAAAAAGACTTGAGAAATGTATAGTATACAGTCTGCTTTCTCATGAGGTTTATGTTAGAGCAGCCTCTACTTCAGGGGTTGGGGGCAGACTCTTCACAAAGATGCTATTTTTGACTTTGCAGGCCACAAGGTCTCTATCATATTATTCTTTGGCTTTTTGGTTTTTGGCTTGGGTTTTTTTTTTTTTTTTTTTTTTTTTACAATCCATTAAAAATGTAAAAGCTATTCTTAGCTCACAGGGCTATATAAAAACAGGGTCAGATTTGGCCCAAAGGCCATAGTTTGCCAACCCCTCCTTAAGTTTTATGGGTAATTATGACATGGGAGCATGGATACCTAGGACCTCTCTTCCCTGTACCCACAGATTTGATGACATGTCCTTGTTTGCTTATGTGTACTGTGATGTCAGTGGGTAAATGCTGCCAACCCCAACCAGATTAGGACACAGGTGATAGCATTTCCTTGGGTCTTCACAATGGGGTTAATTAAGCTTGACAAAAAAATAAATAAATAGGCTTACCCATGAAAGGGGTCCTAGATATGCTTGGTCGGTTGAGTGGCTGATAGGACTTGCCTGTGTATGATTTTCTCAAATCCTCGCTCTACTATAACCTGCATACTGCCTGTTTTTGTATAACTAGCAGCTGGCTACCTGCTAGGTGAGAATAGGTTTCACATTTTTAAAATTTTTTTTTAAAAAAAACTAAAGTAGAATAGTATTGAGTGACATGAAAATTACGAGATTCAAATTTCAGTTTTTATAAATAAAGCTTTATTGAAAGACAGCCACACCCATTCATTTAGTGTTGTCTTTGGCTGCTTTCACACTGCCTCAGCAGAGTTGACTAGTTGTAACAGAGATCATGTGGCCACAAAACCTAAAATACTATATGGCCTTTACAGAAAAAGTTTGCCAACTCCTGGTCTCATAATTTTTTCTTAACTGGAGAATAGCTTGTATCGTATTTCTCCTCCACAATTTTACTTTCTTTAGGGATGGGGGGATGTGGAGGTTGGTAAATTTAGGACTGTGGTGTTATACCTTTTGTACCTTGAGAGGTAGGATGGCAGAGGGTAGAGGGCAAATCTCTTAAGAGACATATTTGACATCTGGAATAGCTGAGAAGAGGAGAAGTTAAAATCATAGGGGTTCCAAATAGGACTCTCTGGCATAGTGCCAAATGTGATGCACTCAGAAGACCCTGGGGACAAGGCTGGAAACTGGTAGACTCAGGACAATATTAACTTAAATGTACCACAAAGATAATTTTCCCTATCTTTGGAAAAACAAGGTAAAAGAGGAAGGAACAATATGTTTTCTAATCCTCCACATCTTATTTTCAACCTCTCCCCTCTTCTCCCCGAAGTCTAGCTGTTCCATGACAATTTTCTTAATATGCGAAATGGTACCTTAATCTAAGAATGATTTGGAGCCACTCGCAGTAACTTTTATTTAATTTTACCAGATACGGTTGTAATACTCAAAAAAGAATTCATTTAAGTTGGTTTAAGCCTCAGATCCTTTTGGGAATGAGGTGCAAATAAATTCAGTCATATAAGTATCACAGTCTAAATTTTACGATTAAGACATTGGAATGAATTCGTCCCCTTTACATACTTTACATATTTCTTTAAAACATAGAAAATATGCATAGTTATGACTAGAAATAGCTAATATTTGAACCTACAGAGTTTAGTATCTCAATAGTATAATTCGTAATTATAACCTATTCTGATTTCTTTTCAAATATTAGGTGTCCTAGTTGCCTATGAAGGTTTGCCACTTCATCTTGCACTGTTCCCCAAACTTTGGACTGAGCTATGCCAGACTCAGGTAAAGAAAATGAGTTTTAGATGATTTGGTCTTTCATCTCATCTTACCAAGTGGTCAATAATTTTGGGAACAATGGGTTGAAGACTGGCTAAAAATTGGGGATGTTTTAGGGAATCTTGATAGATAAAAATGATTAAGGGAAATATTAGCTAATAAACACTGAGCATGTAGTTTCCCTTTGAGGTTTTCTTACTTCAGTGGATTTGTATCACAGAGACTATTTCAAATACGCTGGTTATAATTGAATTTCCCATTTATAGGGCCAGTGTCAACAGTATGGGAAAAATCCAAAACAGGGAGATAATAGGGGAAGGCACACGCTGCTTCTAGCTCTCCGTCTTCCCGTCCGTCTCTTCCTCTTCTCTGCCGTTCCAGAAGCTGTATAGCAGGAACCCTGTCGGTAGTGTGTCCTTTATCTCTTCCTGGTTTGTAGATTTTCAAGACTCTGATGCACTTGTTCTTAACAATCTCCTCGAAAACAGGAAAGACTACCCTTCCTACATTAAGTATCTATGCCTTAAAATGAAGTGGACACATAAATAATGCTTGTTAAATTGTAGAGAGAGAACTGGGAAGAGAGGAGGAAAACCACATCAGTCCTAAGGTTTGGCTCATTCCTCTGCTCAGGCAGAGAGGATTCTCACTCCCTTTAAACCGTGAAATAACTGTTGTTTTGCTGCCTGGTTGCATTTGTCCTACCCCAGAGGAAGAAATGAGCTAACCTTCCCTGGGCACAAACCTTTACCCACATTACGGTTTCTGAAGTACTTTGAGTCTGGTGCAGCCTCCTACCTGCAGTAGCTCTCTGTATTCCACTAAGGTGTTCATCGTACTGCACTGTAGTGGTTGTTTATCTCCTTTTCCCAAAAGGTGAGTTCCTCAAGTTAGAGACCTCATCTGAGTACTCTGTTCCCTGAGGAAATGTTACTTTGTTTTCTACAGTAGTAATCTTTGAAAGGCTAGTATATGTTGATTTTAGCATAGTTGATCTTAGCTCACGTGACTTAATACATAGTAGGCTTTCAGAAAATGACTTGTACTAGTTGATTTTTGAGTTAAGTGGTCTGTCCAGTAAGTTGGAGATCTTTCTTTTTCCCTCCGTTCCTCTTTTCATTCTTCCTGGTTTGAGTACTTTTTTGGTTTCTGTGCTCTGCTACCACCTGTTGCTTCCCTATTGCATTATCTAGTTCTCCCTTGGCTGATTTTCACAGAACTCACCATCCCTGCAAATTTCCCTTAAAGCCACACCATACGAGGCTTCCAAAGCTTCCAGCCCTATGGAAGCAGCCATCCCATGCAAGAAACACAGGCAGCAAGCAGAGGCTGTGCCTGGTAGACTAAGGCAGATTTTCCCAGTACTAAGGATCTGAAGACCTGGGTCTGTCCTGGTCCTACTCAATTCTTAATTTCTGTGACCTTGAGCAATTTACTCATTACAGTTGCTTAAAGTATGTACATGTACATATAATCTAAAATCTGTCCTATTTTTTAAAAAGGTCCTTTTTGTCATCCCTATAAACAACCTATGATTAAAACACACACAAAAAATCTAGGGAGATTATCTGCTTAAAGACATACTACTTGTGTTTAAGAGCCATGACCATTTGAAAACAGGAAAACCAAATTTTAGTAAAATGGCCATATATTGGGACCACTAATAATTCTGTGTGAGATAATTAGCAAGAGAGGTTTATTTACCTTTGTAGTGTTTATGGGGGGAAAGGTATTTACCAAATGAATTACTACTGTTAATGTGATTATCAAGTTTAAGCCATTTTAGAGAGTAAATTTATTTTCTTAATATTTATCTTTCTCTACATTTGGTTACTTATTAATTATACATTAATTGGTCCCCTGAAAACATTCTCATCCTATTCTTTGTTGGCTTATCTTTCCAGTCCTCGTTAATTCCCTCAATACTGGATAATAAACCTGCATTTCTCCTAAAACATACGTTCAGTTTTGCCATCAGTGTCTTACCCCAGCACTTACCCCTATAGTCCAAATTAGTAATATTTTAATGTATTGGGAAGAACAGTTGCTGTAACTAAAAGTTTAACAGAGAAGTAACTTAAAGTGGGATTTTTAATGACTTCTGATGTCCATCCCATGCAATGTGCAAGTGCCCAGTCATTTCAGTGCTCAACCATCAGTGCTTCTTCTTCCCACTTTAGTCCGCTATGTCAAAAAATTGCATCAAGCTTTTGTGTGAAGATCCCGTTTTCGCAGAATATATTAAGTGTATCCTAATGGATGAAAGAACTTTTTTAAACAACAACATTGTCTACACTTTCATGACACATTTCCTTCTAAAGGTATGTGGTACTTTGGAAACTCAATGTGTCACTTCTAATTAGTTGATGCTTGTGTTTTCATTATGTTGGTCTTTTGGAGATTTTTCTTTTTAATGTTTTTTTTCAGGTTCAAAGTCAAGTGTTTTCTGAAGCGAACTGTGCCAATCTGATCAGCACCCTTATTACAAACTTGATAAATCAGTATCAGAACCTACAGTCTGATTTCACCAACCGAGTTGAAATTTCCAAAGCGAGTGCTTCTTTAAATGGGGTAAGAACTACACAAAGGAGGTGGCTTATACTTCAGAACTTTCCTTAAATCAACTCTGTATCTGCCTATCATGATTTTACTGTAACTTTAACTTACTATTCAAACCCTAAAAGTCACATATGAAAAAACCAGACTTTAAAAAATGTGTTCACCATCATGCCTTGTATGTAGCACACATTTGTCACCTTAGAAGACACAAGCTAATGTCATTAAATGCTAAGAGCAGTAAGACCACTAAGAGACATTCCCTTTATCTGTGTTTTTAGAAACTACCTGTGATGTTTCTAGCTCCTAAGTAACTGAAATAATCAGATTAATGATCTAGCGATTATAAAGGCAGTTAAAATTAGAGTTACTTGTTTTGTGTAGACTCCCAGGGCAGCCATGTCACAGAATGATGGGAACACTCTGGAAATGTGCTATTCAGCAGCAGTCTCCCAAATAACAAGATGCTTAGCAGCCAGAACGGATTACAAAGCTGAGCAAGGAAAACGTATTTGTGACTTCTACCAGAATTTAGCTTGAGAAACTGTAAATTATACTAATGAAACCTAAATTTCTCATGGTTCAAAGTTTGTTTTTAAGATTCCTGTGTAAGTCTGCCTAAGTTCTATTAATGATTTGTATATTTTTTCCATTTTCAGAAAACACTATTTGAGTCTTTGGTCTTACTTGTGGGCATAAAATAATGGTATTAGTGACTTAGAACTGATGAAATACAGTAGTATCATAATACCGGCTTTCTGGTTTTAGCATTCTTCTAAAAATGCTGGAGAAAACAGGGAATTTCTGGAGGAGAAAACATCTGCATTTAACTGTAAACAATTGTGTCAAAATGTTGGCTTTAGGATTTGAAATGTTCCTATCTGGGTTTTTGTAGGACCTGAGGGCCCTTGCTTTGCTCCTGTCAGTACACACTCCCAAACAGTTAAACCCAGCTCTAATTCCGACTCTGCAAGAGCTTTTAAGCAAATGCAGGACGTGTCTGCAACAGAGAAACTCACTCCAAGAGCAAGAAGCCAAAGAAAGAAAAACTAAAGGTTAGCTTTATGGACTAATACCATTACCTTTAGCATGGGGGAAGGTAAGAATACACTTAGTATAACTGACTTTTTAACAGCTCTACTTCAATTGAACCTCCTAAATACAAATGCTGAAAACAAAGTTGACTTCCTACAATCTTAATGGCCCCCTTCCAAGAAGTTTCAGTTTTGTTGTTTGTTTTCACAGATGATGAAGGGGCAACTCCTGTTAAAAGAAGGCGTGTTAGCAGTGATGAGGAACACACTGTAGACAGCTGCATCAGCGACATGAAAACAGAAACCAGGGAGGTCCTGACCCCAACCAGCACTTCAGACAATGAGACAAGAGACTCCTCAATTATTGATCCAGGAACTGAGCAAGATCTTCCTTCCCCTGAAAATAGTTCTGTTAAAGAATACCGAATGGAAGTTCCATCTTCGTTTTCAGAAGACATGTCAACTATCAGGTCACAGCATGCAGAAGAACAGTCCAACAATGGTAGATTTGAAGACTGTAAAGAATTTAAAGACCTCCACTGTTCCAAGGATTCTACCCTAGCTGAGGAAGAATCTGAGTTCCCTTCTACTTCTATCTCTGCAGTTCTGTCTGACTTAGCTGACTTGAGAAGCTGTGATGGGCAAGCTTTGCCCTCCCAGGACCCTGAGGCTGCTTTATCACTCAGTTGTGGCCATTCCAGAGGACTCTCTAGTCACATGCAGCAACACGACATTTTAGATACCCTGTGTAGGACCATTGAATCTACAATCCATGTGGTCACAAGGATATCTGGCAAAGGAAACCAAGCTGCTTCTTGACATTAGGTGTAGCATGTCTGCTTTTAAGTCCCCCCTTCCCCCATGCTGTTTGTATAAGTTTTGCTTATGTTTTTGTGCTTCAGTCCGTCCAGTGCTCTCTGCTTGAATGGCAAGATAGATTTATAGGCTTAATTCTTGGTCAGGCAGAACTCCAGATGAAAAAAACTTGCATCTTCAGTATACTTTCTAAAGGGCAATCAGATAATGGGTATGTTTTATGTAATTAAAAGTTCACTGTAGTGGCTTTCATTTAATATGGCTGTCTGGGAGGAACAGGGTTCCCTGGCCCTGTACAATGTAATTTAAACTTACAGCATTTTTACTGTGTATAATATGGTGTCCTCTGTGCCAGTTTTGTACCTTATAATAGAGGCAGATTGCCTCCGATCGCTGTGGTTCTTATTATCAAAATTAAGTTTACTTGTATACGGAACAACCACAAGAAATTTGATTCTGTAAAGAATCCTCTTTAGCTGTGGCCTGGCAGTATATAAATGGTGCTTTATTTAACAGAATACCTGTGGAGGAAATAAAGCACACTTGATGTAAAAATAATTGTTTTATTTTTATTGACATGACTGATTGCTATTCTGTGCACTTAATTAAACTGATTGTGATGACTTTTCATTTGTTTACATAAATTGCTTCAGTCTAATGAGAAAACCGTGAATGGGGGAAGCACTTATCCATTATATTCTTTCATTAGAAGTGTTAATGGCAGTCCACACAGTAACTTATCCCCACAGACTTCTCTGTCCTCTCCACCCCAAAGTGCATAAACACTGCAGGGCCAACCACAGACAGCAGGAAGAGGTGGAACAGAACGCAGCCAACACGCCCTCACTCTGGAGCATGCTTTTGAATGCAACATGCCACTGTTTTACTACATAAGCGATACATACTTTAAAAACCCTAAAGTAAAATAAGGGACTAGTACCAACATGCCATTTATTTTTTGTTCTCTTGAACTAAAACTATAGCTGAAAGCTTGGGAAGTATCAACTATCTGCACTCAGGGACTTGATCTGTTGCCAGAGGAACACCTATGAAAGGTGAGGGTATTAATACCACTTTTGATTCAATGCAGAGTCTAGTTATAGTGAAGAGTCAAACAATGCTTTATATTCTGAATAGGTTCATGGATCTCATCCAATATAAAATAAATTACAAGGTTTTCTTTTTTAAAAGAAGGAAGGCTAGGGAGGAGGTAAACATTATAAGACTCTTTCTACTTACAAAAAGTAATGCCCTTATAAAATCTTAATTCAGCCATTTAGGGTGGTCAGCTGCAGTAAACCTTTTATTTCTTCAAAATGCTGCTTCTGCCAACAGAATTTCATGTTCTCTTCTTTACAGACAGGAACTCCTTTACAGTCCAATTGTAATTCCATCTGCCCTAGAGTAGGCACAAAATTCAGTACAACTGTTGCATAGTGTTCTAGAAGAAAAACAGGAACCTTATTACTGCATCATGAAGAAAATTTACCCAGGAAGAAAAACCCAGCGTTAGTGTTTTGGGACTTTTGTACTAATACCATACCTTCTGGCCAGTTCCTACATCTCCATTTCATGACGATCTTTTTATTTGTTAACTGAAAATAAAGAAATTCCACTGAAAATATCTTTCAGAATTTCCCACAATACAAACAAAAAAACCAAATCCTTTCAATAAAACCCCTAAGTACTAGAAGAATTGATGAACAACATATATATTCCCACCTTCCAGTTTATATGCCAGCACCACTGGTAACTGTCTTTATTGCCAAACTAGCACAGTAATACTGGTATGACGAACAGAACTGATGTCAAGGGTAACGCAACAAAGACCCTAGTGACTTAGTGCTAAAAACAGCATGGACAAAAACCACGAGTAACCAAAGGAAGAGTTAGCCCCAGCTTACTTCTGTAACCCTGAGGTTACTTACCAACTCCATATATTCACCAGTGATGGTCCCATCAAACATCTGGAATTTCCCTCCCTTTTCAACTTCTAATGCAGCAGGAGATTTAGAAAATTTTTGCACCAACTAACCAAAACATAAAATAGACGTGTTATTCCACTACATGTTATCACTTTTTTAATCTAAATATAAAAATTACGATGATTTAGGTTTTTAAAATCCTGAACATACAGCTTTTACTTACAGAAAATAAAACAAAAGCTTTCTCTTCCCAGAGGGAGAAAACTCAATATATCCCCTAAATGCTGACATAGTCCCAAAAAATGCCCATCTTTCCCCCCTCAATATTCAGAAGCCATCCTCACAAATGTTCCCATCAACACCATCCCAGACCCCTTCAATCAAAAACTAGTTCCTGTTGTTTGTGGCCTATTTTCCCCCAATGTCAGCATTTAAGCTATTAGCTTAAGGAGTTACTTACATCTTCCACAGTGAAGATACTGTACAGCTACTCTACAGGTGTGTCAAACAGTTCCATCATGTGCAGAGCCACAGTGGGAATCTTTACACCCAGTGCTACTGAAGACGAGGCCTGAACTTCGAGGAGAGGAGAGGTTCCAGAGGATAATTAGCATACCAAGGGATAAAGCTGCTTGGATTTAAAAAGTCAGTCTTCTCAATAAAACACCAAAATGTCCCAAGTTCCATACTACCCACCCATTTGAGACACATGAAAGCCTTTTTAGTACCACCAATCCTGGTCTTTACTTGAGAAACGGAGCTCATTCCTATGAGGTCCTTAGCTCTGTTCCATTCCCCAGGCTATCACTGAATAGCCCTAATCCTAGTTAAATATGGCCCTGAGGACATAAAGGTGAGCAGATGAAAGACAACTGCACTTATGGCTAAAGGGTATCAATTACACACAAACGACTGTTCCTCATTTCCAAGCACAGGATCTAAAATCTCCCAATACAAAAATCAGGAAAGAAGGTTCTTCCATTTTGGTATGTGAACCTCAAAGTCACCTGATTTTGTAATCTGTTGCCTACCAAAGACCACAGCGTTTTGAACAGTCTTGAATTAAGTGTTTACCCCACAAAAAGGCCTATTCATATATCCTTTTCCATCAAGAATGAAAAGTCTCATCATTTCCACAACAAAACGGTCGATCTTAAAAAGACTCACAGGGAACCCAAAGGTGGATTATAATGCCTTCCTCACTACGCTTCACCGTTTCTCCATCATCAAAAGACTATTTGGAGCTCTGACTCATTAAGCACTTCCTTTTCCTCCTTTCCACAATTTTGGCCACCAAAGGTCATACCTGCGAGGTATTTTCACTCAGTTTCCTTTTAACAGTCAATTCTTGGGTTGCCATAGCTTTCGTTGGTAAAATCATTCCCAGTGTAAATTCTATAAAGAAATGTGGGAAATGGTTTTAATAAAGACCTTTTTCCTTTTAAGCACAAAGAGTAAGGTAGAAAACCCAAAACAGCATATAAGAAAATAACAGACTTTTGTAAAAAGAATTCCTATAGGATTTTGAAAATTTCAAGACCATGTCATGTTTCTAACATACAAAACTACTGATTAACATGAGTTCCACAAATGCCTTTTATTCTTTTTTCAAATGCCTCATTTTTATCAAGTTCTTGATAAAACAGCAAAATTTGCAAAAGTTCTTTTCCAAATAGCTAAGTTTCATATAATTACTAATAGCTTTGTGGCTCTCACCTACTGTCAAAACAGACACTTTCTCATGCCTTCACCGCCATCTCACAAAGCTTGTCCTCACAGTATTCAAGCTTGTGAGCCAGCCACATGTGCGATCTCGTGGGAAGAGTGACAACCCCAGCCCATCTATGCCAATAACCAGATATTCAGGTAGCAGGGTCCAAGCATGAGGTGCAGAGATACAGGCCCTGCTGGCCATTTGCCTGGCTGATAATTTCTAACTGAAAAGGGAAGAAGATAATAACTTCACTTCCATGCAGTGTAGAGATTATCTAGGTAGTCTCAACTACACTTATAATACCTGCAGTCACTTTCATTCATTCATTCATTCATTCACTCATTCAACAAAGATTTGTTAAGCACCTACTATGTGCCAGGCATTGTGCTAGATGCTGGAGATACAGCAGTGAACAAGACAGACACCTTCCATGCCCTCATGGAGCTTATAGTCTAGCAGGGAAACAGACATTAAACAAGTAATTACACAAATAACTGATTAAATAATTTTCATTCCAGAAAAGTACTATTAACAACAGTTCTGTAGGCAAAATGGTTCACGCTGTGTACAATACTGATAATCACTAATTATGGTCCTACCCATGACTTCCTTTCAACTTCCAGACTACAAATTATTCTGCAGTATAGAGAGCTGCTCTGGAGCCTTAGACATCCCTAATCTGGGAATTCAGACCACAGGGCAGCAGATAACTTGGGTAAATAGAAAAGGGACCCTCTGGTTCACAAGGGATGCCCTCTTTACCCGTCTTAAGTGCCTTCAGGTAATCTCCAAGGGCCTCCCTGACCTTGGCGGTGCCTGCAGTTTTCATAAGATCCTTCAGTATATCCCCATCTCCTTTCTTTTTACTCACATTCACCTACAAACCAGAAAAATACAAACCTAACAAAAATCTGGTTTGCTGTATTCTTACAACGCTGGGCCATGTGGATGAGAGAACTGTGATGAGAGGGCAGGGGAAGAAGTGGAGATGAGAGAGGTGACAGGTTTCCTCACACAGTGGGGTGGATGTCACCCAGGGTCCACAGAGGGGTCAGTTGCCACATCTTGAATGGACGTCACAGAATGTGAACCCTCTCATTTGCATACAAAACTGTGTGTGT
Organism: Indri indri; assembly: GCA_004363605.1. Classification (NCBI taxonomy): domain Eukaryota; kingdom Metazoa; phylum Chordata; class Mammalia; order Primates; family Indriidae; genus Indri; species Indri indri. The sequence goes on from RJWJ010001346.1 coordinate 42,058, forward strand.
GTATGTGAATTATATTGCTGATGTGGTCCATGGCTTTTATCAGGGTCTAGAAACGCGCTGTCCAGTAGCCACTACCGTACATCTGAGCACTTCAAATGTCACTGGTCTGAACTGAGATGTGCTGTAAGTGTAAAATTTAATACACAACAGACTCTGAAAACTTAGTACACAAAAATGTAAAATATCTCCTTAATTTTTATATTACATGCTATTTTTACATACAGGGTTAAATAAAATGTTATTAAAATTAATTTGACCTGTTTAACTTTTTTCCCCCAAAAGATGGGGTCTTGCTATGTTGCCAAGGATGGACCCGAACTCCTAAGCTCAAGCAACCCTCCTGCCTCAGCCTTCCGAGTGGCTGTGACTACAGGCATGCACCACCACACTGATTTTAACTTTTGTGATATGGCTACTAGAAAAATTAAAATTGCACACATGGCTTGCACTACATTTATATGGAACAGCGCTGGTCTAGAACCCTGAAGCCACTGTAATTAGGTAAATAAGCTCCCAAATAACCTGTCCTCGAGCTACAATTTTTGGCAGGGAGAATTGGGAACAGGAGAGGAAGAGCAGAAGACAGGCGGAGGGAAGGAAGAGAGGGGAGAAGGGAAAGATGGGAGAGGGGAACATCAGAGGGACCTGGGGATGCCTCTGTCCCAGTCTCAGAAGGAAAAGGGGTGTTGACTTGAAATCGTTTAGTGTCCGGATGGTTCAGCTGAGCTGGACCTGATCCCAGGCCACAGTTCGAATCCAAGGAGTTTGTTCTGTAATGCTACTGAGGGATTCAATCTAAAAAACCAGTTTAACATGCTGTGGAAAGCTGCTCAGCTGATGGATGTAAAGATAGCAAAGTGAAATGCCAGTCCCTGAGAACAGCTACCACACAGCTGTAGACCCGCCTGAATCCCCACCTTCCTGGCATTTTATAACCTTCAATAAAGGCGTGTCACAAGACATGCTGCTCAGCAGGATTTAGTTCTATCACTGAAATGCCTTCTTCACATTAAATCCATTCACAAATCAAAAAAGACCCTTTGTCAGACTATCTTAGTTTGGAAAATACAGCAGCTGTACAAACGATCCCACCCTCAGAACCCGGCTTTCGGCTTGGTTAGAGGGCGCTAACCGCAAGCCAGGCAGGGGAGTTACTCCAGGATCTATCCCTCGAGAGAACTAGGAGAGCTGGTCAAAAGCGACACACACTAACCAGGTAGTTTACGAAAAACCCTTGAGACATAACCAAGGGCAATCACAGCTAAAGGCTGAGAATTTTCACTATGAAAGGGAAACAGCAAAGGTACAAAGGAAGAGAAATAAACACATTCACCAAGCCATGCAAGCTGCTAAGCGCTTTACCTTAAGTACACTGTCTAGCCTGGTAACACCCCTGCGAGGCGAGGCGGCTTTGGAGGCTGCGGGCCTCACCCTCTGTCGTCACCGTCACCGTTCCAGCTCCACAGGCCATGCTGCCCGCACAGAAAGCAATCCTCGGCACACAAGCACCCCACAACTGACCAAGGCTACCACACCGGAATCGCACAGGCTGATAAACATTTTTTCAGATGCGCAATGTCTACAGCAGAAGCTTGAATGGAAAAAAAGAACGAAACTCCAGCAGATACCTCAGTGTCATCTACTTCATTTTCCTCAGAAAGACTGGGTATTTCAATCAATCCCTTGTGCTTCAAGCCAGATTCTTTAATGACACCTAAAATGAACACAATGAGTTCTTCAATTAAAAAGTAATGACCGGTTTTCTGCAAAACTGCCCCACCTGACAGCCCACGCTCATCCCTCACCAGGTGCCCCGCGCCCCCATGGCAGGTGGGCCTGGCCATCAAGAGCCCATGTGAACCCAGCACCCGCGTCCTAAGGGAGGCATGGGGTCTGTAACCCATGTTTCTCTTCCTGTCCCGCAGTTTTCTCCGCCTGGTCAAAGCAGGACAAAGGGCTGTCCTGAGGGGGAGAAGAAATCACAAAAGGGCTGGGAGAACAGAAGGGACAGTGAGTTCAGGTCACGGAGAGACTGAGGGGAGGGGGCTGTGGCTGTGAAGGTCCCATGTGGACTCCATGCAGCTGGATTTCTTTCAGGACTAGAGTGTTGGCTCCTCCCTGATGGGTCCCACCGGCCACCTCTGGGACTGGATGCTGGAAGAGCCCTGGCAGCCTGCCTGGCAGTGGCTGGATCTTATCTTGCAAAGGGGCTGGTTGCTGCTTTGGGCCAAAGAAGACAGAAGAGACACAGGCCATGAGGTTCCCGAGGGCCCGAAAGCACTGTCTTGGGGAAGGGTAGGGAACCAGCCCCCAGGGGTGCCACTGAGGGCAAACTCCCAGCCGGAGGGTCCTGTTCCTAGGGGGAAAAGGATTGCTTGCCACGCTTCCTGAACACCTCCCTGGGCTATGGCTGGGCTCATGCTAGCAAGGGAGCCACGAGGGCAGAGGCTCGAGGACAGCTAATTGGACTGTTCTCTAACACAAACTCTCAAGAAAAGACCTGAACTCTGGGCTGAGGCCCAAATCTTTACACAGCACAACCCTCCAGGACCAGATCTCTCCCTCGCCTACTCCTCCCCTCCGTGTCTCCACACCCCTGCTTATGCAGCAGGCATTTACTGAGCACGTACTGTCTGCCCAGCCAGGAACTAGGCACCACCAGAGAATTTAACCAAAATACCCAAGAAGTGGAAACAACCAAAATGCCCATGGAAAAGCAAAATGTGGTCTACCCATATGGTGGAACATCGGTCAGCTATAAAAAGGAATGAAGCACCGAAACATACTGCATGATTCCATTTACATGACATGTCCAGAGGCAAATCCACACAGTCAGAAAGCAGATTAATGAGTGCCAGGGGCCTGCAGAAGAGGGAAATGGGGAGCGACTGCCAGCGGGTACAGGATTTCTTTCTGGAGTGACGGCTATACGACTTTGCGAATATGCTGCAAAACACTGAATTATACACTTTAAATGGATGAACTGTAGGATATGTGAATTATACCTCAATAGAGCTGTTCTTTTTTTTTAATCCCTGCCCTGGTAAAACTGGGCATGAGGAGGGACCAGGACAGTAAGTGCAATGTTTACGTAAGCACAGAGTATACCCAGTGTCAGTGATCTGGGGAAAAAGCAGGAAAGGGGGACAGTACGGGGGTCCGCAACGTTTCTAGGATGGAGAAAGACAAGACCTGAAAGAGGCAGGCAGCTGTTTGGGGAAGAGCACTCCAGGCAGCAACTCAGGCCCAGCTGACAGCAATGAGCTCTCCACAGCTGAGTGCTGGGAGGAAGGAGCGCCGCCACGTGTGGTGAGAGCACTGGGAACTACTAACACCAATTCAGGGGCCAGTCAGCTCCGGGCCCACAGCGGGAGTTCTAAACATATTCACTGAATGAATGCGTAAGGAACTGACTCTGCTCCAAGGCTGCCTCCAGCCCCACTGGTCCCCCAGGCCCGTTACCTTTCCAGCCCAGTCTGATGTTCCACTCATAGAAGAAAATCAGCGTTCCCTTGCGGCTGCTGCAGGAAGCCTCACCTTCCATCTGCTTCAGCTCACTGATCTCGCAGCGGCCGGCCTCGTTCTCCACAGCAATGCCCACCAGGAGCTCCTGGAGCTTCCCTTTGGACCAGCTGGTGGCATCCCGCTCTGTCCTGCCGGGACAGAAGGACAAGTGGTGAATGGAGGCCCCAGGTGGTGTCCACTTGCCAGCTGGGGTGCCGGGGGTGATGTCCAGGCAGAGCCCAGCCCAGATCAACCTGGGAGACCTGTCACCTTGCAACTTATAAATGTGCTTCTCATACTCGCTTTCTACCACATATCTTTTAACCCTTCTGCTCTGTTCCTTAAAAGAGTATCATCCACTATGTAAAGCAGTATTTTGTTTTGAAAACCCTGGCTTATCCTGGGGAGGACGGTCTAGCAATCTCACCCATTGGAAATTAATGCGCAACGCCTGAGCCAGATGAAAAGGTAGCAGGAAGTGAAATAATTAGAATCACAATACTATTAGGTGTTTTCACACGTACATTATCTCATGCAATCTTCCTAAAATAATAAGCCCATCTTAAGAAAGAGAAAAGAGCTGAGAGCAGTGAGTGGCAGGTCCATGGTGCCGGAGCTAGGAAACCAGAGCTCAGCTCCTGGGAGGCCCAGGCCTCTTCCAGTCCAGCCCAGTCACGCCTCCCCGGCTGACGCTCTGCTCTGCCCTGGGGACCTGCCTAAGCATTGCCTCCAAGGCCTGCAGGTGCCGGAGCCCTGAGGGCCAGAGGGGCAGGGCAGAGGACTTCCCTTCCTGAAGCCCTGCCAGAGCCCGAGAGAGGGAGGCAGACACCACCCTACTCCAGATGAGGAAGAGGAGGACGCGTAACTTGTTCAAACTCACAGAAGGCCCAGCTCGAGGGAGGCCCGTCGAGCTAGCTGCAAAGTTAAGATCCAAAGTCCTAATCTTTCCACTACAGACCAAGACTTCCCCCCACCCCACACACTCTCTCTGGCTCCCTTTGAACTCCCAGAAACATCGAGAGAATTGAGGATGGGAGGGGGAGGGAAGACCCTAAGGCCACACACACTGCCAAAGTTGCAAAGGCATGCCAGGAGTCATTCGTGGGGCGCCGCTCAACTTCCCAAAGAGGAAACTGAAGCCTCGAGAGCCCGGGCAAGGGCGCAGAGACGCCACGGACGAACCCCCTCCAGCCGCCAGGGGAGGGGCGCGGAGTCCCCCGCGCCTGTGCCGCCCCCGCCCTGCCCAGGGAGCGCCCGCTGGGCCCGTACGGGGCGCCGGAGGGAGGAGGCCCGCGAGCCGCGCATCCCGCCCGGCCGCACCAGTGCCAGTTGTTCACGTTGGTGCCGTCCTCCCGCTCCTCCACGATCCAGCGCGGGTCTCCCTGGCCCCACTTGGCCATGGCTGCGCGGGCGGAGAACAAGGAAGGGCCGCAGCCACAGCGGCTGTGGCTCCCTCACCGGCGTTTCCGGCGCCTAGAAAGTACCAGAAGTCCCCGCCCCCGGCTCCGCCCCGCTCGCTCGGCCACGCAACGCCAGGAGGGGCCGCGGCCCGGTCGGAGAGGCGGGGTGGGCGGGGCCGGGAGGGGAGGGGAGGGGAGGAGGAAGATGAGGGGGAGGGGAAGGAGGACGCCGAGGGGGAGGATCAGGAGGAGGGGGACGGCGACGGGGAGGAGGAGGAGGAGGGCCTCGCTGCGCGCTTCTCAAATACAGCGGCGGGATGGGGAGCCTGCAACAGGCCCGGACATTCCCCAAGGATTCATTACTGTCACTGCAATTACTGTTTTGGATGTCGGGAAGCAGGGCGGCGGCGAGTGAGGGCCTCCCGAGGGCTGCACTGGCGACGCACACAGGAAGCGGCTTGGCCTTTGGCGGCGCAGCCTGTCCTTAGTGACCCTGGCGCTCCGGGCTGCGACCTGGAACACCCAGGTCGGGCGCGGCCCGCGTGCGACGCGCTCTCCGCCTTGCGCGCTCCCTGCACGCCGCTGTCGGGTTTTGTCCCCGAGATCAAGCAGAGTTGGTGCACTACGGCCCTCCCCTGGACGCCAAGTCTCTCCCTTTCCAGCACATGGTCGAGGAGCACGAGCTACCAAGGCCCCCCGGACAGTTCAGGAATATTTACGTTTTATTCATGCAATAATCCTGTAGAGATAACGAAAGAATGTGATTGAAAGCTTCATGCACTTCACCGTAATTAAGTGGGCGTTGATGATTCCTTTCATGAGTTTCCGGCTTCTAGGAAATCTTTGCACCAACCATTTGGAAAATGGTACTGATGTGCGCGTGGATATTTTATTCAGTAGAAGAAATGGGCTGGAGCCAGACCATGGCAGGGTGGACATACCTGGCGTTTCTCCTCCCCTGGGCTGACCTGTCCTGTGCCTGTGGTCTGTGCTCATCTATGAAATAAACTAACGGGTGGGGGACATTTTCTCCATTTGCCTGCTGGAGCTACCTTCCAACATTATCTTCCAAAAAGCTACAACGGTTTAGGTAAACAGACGGCTTCAGATTGTTTTGACCCCAAAACAAAATGACATTTTGATTTCACCTTTCAGACTTTGCTTCACCAAAGGATGGGCAACTAATACAGTTATCCGAGAACTGGAATGGCAACTAGTGGGTACCATTTTCTTGTGGATTGGCTGTTCACCTTTTATCCAATTCATAAAGAATATTACAGATACAACATTACATGGCGAGATTTAGATATGTATAATTTGAACCTCGCAGAAAATAAGATTTACCAGAAAGCTTACAAAGGCAGAAGCTGTAGTCACTAAAATGTTATGTGAACAAAAAAAAAAAAATTTGTAATATTTACACAAAAAGAACTGATCCCAATGGAAATAGTTCATTAAAATGTAAATGGAAAGGTCTTCTATGTAGATAATTGATCATAAATTGGCCTAAAAGAATTTGATCCAGAGAGTAATTTCACAATGGAACTCTTCAGAATTAATATAATTCTTATTAAAATCTTTGTCTTTTGCGGGACAGAGTGGCTCTCGGCCGTAATCTCAGCAACTCAGGAGGCTGAGGCAGGAGGATCACTTGAGCCCAGGAGCTCCAGGCTGCAGTGAGCTGTGATCGCACCACTACACTCCAGCCTGGGCAGCAGAGTGAGACCGTGTCTCTAAAAAAAAAAGACAGCAGAAGTCTTTAAAACTGAGGCAGTGGGTGAAAGATTGTTGGGGAAGAAGGTATTCATACAATATCCTCAGTTTACTTGCTAATTACAAAAGCAAAAAGTTACCTTTACAATGGAGAAATCTATCGACCTTAACCAAATGCTCAAACCTAGCATTACCAATAATGGAGGAAACTCAAGATGCACCATCACCTACATAGTATTCCTGCCAAAAATGCTTCATCTGAATCTAATCATGGAAAAGGGACATTTTGCAAAATGGGTTTGGCCTGGACTCTTTAAACATAAACATGTCACGAATGCCAAAAGAAGACTTAGATGTGAAAACTATAATAAATCAATGCATGATCCTAGATTAGCTCCTGGATCCAACACAGTTTAAAAAGACATAATTGGAGGATTTTAAATTGCATTTCAGACTGCATATTAGAAAATATTTTAACAATGTTAAATTTTCTGATGATTGTATTCTTCTTCTTTGGAGACACATGCTGAAAGTGTGTGAGTAAAAGCATCATGATGTCTGTAATTAACTAGTTCAGGGGGAAAAATAGAAAAAGCCAAGTGTGGCAAATGTTGACAACTGGTGACTCTTGGTGAAGAGTATCTGAGAGTTCATTACACTATTCTTGCAACTTTTGTAAGTTTGAAATTTTTTTCAAAATAAAAGTTTCGGTGCGTGGGGGGGGAATTCAATCAAAACATCCTTAGAGTCAGAGCAGTGGGCTCCACCCCTCTGTAAACTTACAGCACATTTATTGAACATCTACTGAGTGTCCAGCTCTGCTCTCTGCTGGAGTGACTATAAAAACGAGCTAGACACAGGGCTCAGGGGCTAGCGAGGGGCCTGTGTGAGTTCGTCTTCCTGGCATGCGCAGAGCGCCTGGGGATCCAGAGGAGAAGCTGTTTGATTCTATGGGGGGTGGGGGACGGGAGGGTGTTATGCTCCTGTAGTTCTATTCCTCAGAGGAGTATTGAAAAGTGAGTAGGACTTTTGGCTTTAACAGAGGAATGGGAACACCAGGCAGAGAGAACATCAAGTGCCCAGGCTGGGAAGCGGGGAGGAGCACATCGCAGACAGTGGCTGTACCAGAGTGGCAGTGACAGCAGCAGCAACAGCGGGGAGGCTGCAAGGGGCGAGTTGCCCAGTTGCCAAGCGCCTGGTTTGCCTTCGCCCTGCTGAGGAGCTGGGACTTGGCCCTCTAGGCGATGGGGAACCACTGATGTGACCCAAATGCAGAAGTGACACGATCAGACGTGCTCTAGAAAAATCATCCTTGTGAACATTTGAACAACAGACAAGAGAACTGGGATAAAACCCAAAGGGAACGAGACTTGGCAGGGTGGAGAGGGGTGACAGATACGAGAGTGGACCAGATATCGGGGTGTAGTAGAAGGAGAAACTTTGCTTCAGCGACTGGGACTTCCAGCTTGGTTAGTCAGCATCCCCTGGGGAGACTAGGATGGGAAGAGGCTGGGAAAGGGCTCAGGTCCCAACTCCGGAAAACGCCAGGAAGTGAGGGGCAGGCAGAGAAGATGGGGCCTGCAAGGGCGTCTCACCAGGTGAGCAGGGGCACGATGGAGGGAGAGGGCAGGGGTGTCAAAGGTGGGAAAGCGCACAGAGGATGATGGAGACATTTTTTTCACTGGATGTGAGAACAAGGGGGTCATTGGGCCCTTTGCAGAGAGCAGTTTCAGTGAACAATGGGGGCAGGAGCCAGGTCCCAGTAGAGGAATGAATGGGAGGTGAGAAGGTAGAGACTGTGCTTTCAAAATGTTTGACAAGGGTGGGCAAGACAAATGGACAGTAGCAAGATGGGGATATGGGATGGGAGATGTTGCCTCTTTCCTTTAAATGGGGGAGATCAGCTGCAGAAAAGAGGGCCGGGTGGTGGAGCAGAGTCCCAGAGCAATGGAAAGGGATGAGTCCCAGGATCAGCCTGCACTAGGAAGACCCGAGGAAGAGGATAAGAATGGATGTTTCTCCTCTCTGTCTCTCTTTCTCTCTCTCTCTCTCTCTCTCGTTTTTTTACCAGACAGGGCGTTGCTCTGTGGCCTGGGCTAGAGTGCGGTGGCAGGATCATAGTAACCTCAAACTCCTGGTGTCTGGGCTCAAGCAGTGCCCCTGCCTCAGCCTTCTGAGTAGCTAGGACTACAGGCACGCACCACCACACTCGGCTAATTTTTTTTTTTTTTTTATAGAGACACCATGATATGTTGCCCAGGCTGGTCTCGAACTCCTGGGCTAAAGCGATCCTCCCTCCTTCGCTTCCCAAAATGCTGGGATTGCAGGTGTGAGCCATCGTGCCTGGCCAAGAATGGATGTTTCTGTACCACCCTTGGTTTTGATCGGTTTGATATGGGGGAAGGGGAAGAGGAGGCGAGTAAGGTGGCAAGTTGGACAGTAGCTTAGGTGGTAGCTCACCTGCAGCAAAGCAACGGTGATAACGCCTGTCAAAGCTTTGGGGAAAGAAATACAAAATACTCTAAGTATGTCTTTTTTCCCATAACCAACCTGTGCTAGGGTAAACCCAAATTGTTTTCACCTTTTCTAAACACAACTAACTCCACCACACTTTCTCCATCTCTAGAGACAGGTCAAGAAGTATCTATCCAGGGTTGACTCCTATTAGCAATGCACTCGAGAACCCCAGGCCTTGGAGGCAAGGTTCACATCACAATAGACCTATGAGATGCTAAGGTTCTGCTTTGCGGGAAGTCATTTTATAATTCTGATGTCTATGCCTCAGTTCAATTTAATTCCATTAATATTTACTGAGCTACCAAAATGCACATCTGGCCCAAGCGCACTGTCACTATAGTACATAGCACGTTGCGTGGCCTTTGCTTTCAAGCTCTGTTATCTTCACTGGCCTGCTCACCTTGAGAGAAGGCACTATTCCTCCTCTTCCTCCCCTTTATTCTGATGCCAGAGCCGTGCCCAGCACACAGAGGGCACCCAGGAAATCTTTGGGTGACGGGATGAATAAAGGAATGAGTATTTCTCAAACTTACATGTGTTCCAATCTGTTAATAGGCTGTAAGATCAATTTAGGAGGTTTCAGCCACCATTTTTATCTTAATGAAACAGAATAGGACAGAGTTTAAATGATCAGAGTGATTACTTATGGTAGAAGTAAACGTTTCTTAAATCACTGGCTGTGCGTGAAGGAGTGAGGGCGGTGTTATGGGTAGATTATGGTTTTTAAAGTTTGAAAGCCAGTGCTGTAGCAAACACAAAGATAAATATAATAGTTTGCAACTAACTCACAGCTCACCTGTTTTCCACATTGTAGAATCCCTCATGCCCAGCACATAGCAAATCTCAATAAAAATGGATGGAATATGTCAATTCATAAGGGTGGAAGAAGACATTCACCGAAGGATATGAAAGCAGAACTGCGCCTTGATGGACAGATGGAATTTCAACAGGTAGAGATGGGAGACGTCCTCCCAGACCAAAGAAAAATGGCATCGGCAAAGATGTGCAAGTCAGGAGAGGAGCTGGGTGGCAGTAGCATGGGCACGAAGCAGCATGGGTGAGAAGATGGTAACGAGGATGTTTTCTAGGAGGGAGTGAGAGCCAGTGTAGAGAGTCTTTCCACACCAACAGCAAAGTGAGTGTGCGCGGGGTCGGGTCTCACCAGCGGTGGGAGCCCCCACTGGCAGGCTCTCAAGCCCAGCCTTGGATCCAGGTCTTGGCTCTGCTGCTGACAAGTTGATCTTAGGCAAATTCTTTAATCTGTTTGTACTTCATTCTCTGTACAACGGAGACAGGGTACCACCTATCTGTATTAGGATTAGATTCAACTGCTGGTAACTGTGGGAGACCAGAACATGTCACCCCAAAATAGGAAGGATTGTTGAGCCGAAGACAGTTAATAAGAAGCAGATACAGGAGAGCTCTCTGCCCTCCCTCCACCTGCCTAAAAGCAGGACATAGATTTACAAAGAGAAAAGATGCCCTGCCTCTCCTCCTACCAGGGAGAAGGAAGGTTAACCACGAAAGACAACTTTGGACCTTCATCAGCCTGGAGGTAGAACCAGAGAAATCAATGTTAACAAACTTAACTAGTGAAGGAGCTCAGAGAATTTCACCCCGAAATATGGTTCCCTGGTGTAATGAGTATTTTGAATTAAAAACCCTTAGAGATCAGCAGGCTTTGGAAGAGACTTTCTGCCTAACTACATACAGACAGGCGAGACCCACAAAGGGAAACAATTGTCCTCGTTCCCCTACCTGTTATCTCATCATCCATTAGGGGAAAGAAGACCAAGAATGTAGCCACACCCCAGCAGATCCCTTTACAAGATCCTGTCTCCAAGGATCATTTCAATTCCAAGAATACTATTTACAAGTCAAATTCTGTTCCCAGATCTCATCGCTCTGCCTGGTAATCATTTATTGCCTCTCAAGAGAAATCTTCTCCTCCTCCCCCCTTCCATAATCTATTTTACCAGGACCAAAGCCCCCATCCTTTCTGTAACCTCAAGAGAGGTTCTGGACCCCATTGGCCCAGAACCAAGGGTATATAAGCTTCTGGCCCCCATCGAGATGCTGGGCCAGCACTCTGCAATTCTCCCGTGCACATGGTAAATACATTTGTAATCCGCTTCTCTTATTAACCTGCCTTGTTGTGAGTTGATTTTTCAGTAAACCTTCCAGGGGGCCAACGGCCTTGGACCCTACACTCACCTTCATCCGCCATTTATTTGCCTTTCCCCAAGTTGATGTCTGTAGAGACTGAAGCTCCTTTTCCTTTTCTACGTCTCTAAAATTTTATTATTCTTTGTTGAAGATGCTATATAAGTTGGAATTCAAAGCCACCTCTCTGAGAACTACTCATTCTCTGGGTATCTCCCATGTGTACATGAAATATACATGTTAATAATGAACTTCTGTTTGTTTTTCTCTTGTTAATCTGTCTTTTGTTACAGGGGTCTGGTCCAACTCAGAAACTACAGGGGTTATTTTTCCCCTACATGACAAAGTAACAATAGTAACTTAATACTAAATAAGAGAGTCTTTAAATTTCCTCTCATCTAAAAAATAGGCAGTCCACGGTGACTACAGAAGACATACAATCACTAACCCGGGCTTATAGCAACAATCCTTGCCACAGGACTTCACATTCACAGTCATCGGCTAGGAGCACTCTGCACACATTCGGCGGTGGAAGCATTTTCTTCCATCCCTTCCGGCCCTGCGTTTTGCACAGCTTCTTCTGACAGGGCACAGACTAGGTTCTGTAACAGGAGACTCCTTGCCACCCTACCCCATGCCCCCAAAAAGTGGCTTCAACAAATTGGAAGTTTATTTCTCTCACACATGATAGTCTGGGCTAGTGGTTCAGGACCAGTGTGTTTGCTCTCAGAAGCTATCTTCTTGTTCTGACATTTTTGAGATATTGCCCTCATCTGCCTTGTCACAGATGGCTCATGGCCACTTCCACAGTCTTACCTGCAGGAAAAGGGAAGGACAGAAGGAAAGCAAGCTTCATTCCTCCTAAGGGCATGTCTCAGAAGTTGCAGACATCGTGTCTATGCTAAGTCGCAGGTGCCCAACTAAAACATGGGGGAGGGCGTTGTTCCTAAAGGAAGAAAGGCAGGATAGATATTTGGAGAACAACCTACAATCTCTGCTCGCAGTCACCTCGTTTGTCCCCTGAGTAGGCCATCACCATCTACAGAGCTATCCCAGGCCGGGCGTGCCACCTGTCTGTGACTCTGCGCTCCTTCATCTCCAGAGCTCCTCATTGCACAGTCTACACTGCATGGCGGTCTACACTGCACATGGAGCCCTGCAGTAAGGCAGCCATGCTCAGCCCTCACAGCTGACCAGCATCCTGTCGAGTCTTTCTCCTACGTATTTCTTGAATCATTCTTGGTTCCTTCCCACCTTGCTTTGCTTGGGGTGTTCACCTTCTCTTACTTGGGTCTTCACAAGGTCTTCCTAACAAACTCCCTGCTACTGTTGTTCCCCTCCAGCCCATCCTCCGCCACCTCCAGCAAGCCATTCTTCAGGGACTCCCCACAGCCACCCCCTTAGCAAGGCTTACTTGAGGCCTGGCCTCACCTGCCTCTCCAGCTCCACACCTGCTTGCCCCACACAGCAGGCGTACTGTGGTCGCTCCAACACACCTGTGCCTTTGCACCTGTGACTCCAGCACCAAGACTTGGCTGTAATATTTCTTCCTCTGCAAAACTTCCTTGATGTCTCCTTCACCTCTCAGAGGGTCAAACACCCCTCTGTCAGTAAATTATATTGTAAATACTCTAATTGCTCTGAAATCAGAGGGCACCTTAAATTGGCAGTGTCTTAAAACTGCTCTTGACCTCTACTGAAGTCAAGGACTCCTAGAGAGGAGTTGCGTTTGCTTTGCCCAGCCAGCTGGGGCAGTACCAACCTGAGTGTCTGTGGTAGGCAGCCTCTAAGATGACCCGCACCTGTCACTGCCTCTTGGGATTCATGCCCTTGTGTAATCCCTCCCTTTGATTGTAGGCTGGACCTAGTGACTTGCTGCCAATGAACGGAAGACAGCAAAAGGGATGGGATGTCACATATAGGGTAGGGTTACCAGAAGAAGACTGCCCATCTCCTTGCTAGTCTCTCTCTCTCTGAACCTCGCGTGGAGGAAGCACGCAAGTTTATACACCAGTGAAGTTGTACAAGTGTATCATAGAGTAAATTCCAGGCAGTGGGACTGCTGGGCCAACAGGTGTATAAACTTACAGTTTTGACAGAAACTGCCCAATTATCCTCCAGAAAGACTTACCAATTATACAGCTGACCCTTGAGCAATATAGGGAGGAGGTTTTTCAAGGGTCAAGTGTCCTTGCATCTAATGAGAATGCTTTCCCGCCTGCTCGTCCCCTTACCGGTATCATCCCTCTTTCTAATCTTCGACGGTCTGATAGAGAAAAAAATCATCTTATTGATTTGATTTAGATTTCTTTTTACGAAGTCAGGATGAGCATCTAAAATTTTTTGGCTATTTTCCACCTATATGTATTATCTTTGCCAATTTAAAACTAGGAAATTCATATTTTTCTTATGACTATGGTTGTAATAATTTCTTTTGCATCTAAATGTTCTTAATCATTCCTTTATAGAATAAGGAAATCATCCTTTTGTCATACATTTTGTTATTGTTGTTTTTAGAGACAGGGGCTCACTCGGTCACCCAGGCTACAGTGCAGTAGCACAATCATGGCTCACTGCAACCTTGAACTCCTGGGCTCAAGTGAGCCTCCCACCTCAGCCTCCCAAGTAGCTGGGACTACAGGTACGTGCCACCATGCCAAGCTAATTTTTTTATTTTTTGTAGAGATGGGGTCTTTCTATGTTGCCCAAGCTGATCTTGACTCCTGACCTCAAACAATCCTCATGCCTTGGCCTCCCAAAGTGCTGGGATGACAGGCGTGAGCCACCATGCCCTGCATGTCATAAATGTTATTTTTAAAAGGCTTTCCCAGCACAACAATTACCAAAGTCAATAATGCTGGGACTGGGGATCCTTGGCCCTGTGTTTGGTGGGACAGTGACAAACAGGGAGATAGAGCAGATAAGTAAATGAGGTGCACATAATGGAAGCCAGGCTTCTCGTTATTGGAGAAGGGAGTTACAAATATCAAGAGGGTAAAGCTAAAATAAACTCTGCTGGGTTGGAATTGGAAGTACTGGTATGAGTTCATGGTCATTTATTTAATATAAGGATAGATAGCTATAGCAATGGATATTGTGGACCACAGCTTTTTTGACACTTTTCAAAAGGTGTCATCTCCTTGCCCTTGAATGTGAGCTGGACTTAGTGACTTGCTTCTAACCAATAGAATCTGGTAGAAGTGATGCTAGGTGACTTCCAAGCCTAGGTCATAAAAAGGATACAGCATTCGCCTTTTTCTTTCTGTCTCTGTCTCTGTCTCTGTCTCTGTGCTTGACCTGGGAACTCAGCTGTCAATTTCTGAGGAAGCCCCAGTCACATGGACAGGCCATGTGCAGGTGTTCTGGCCACAGTACCTGAGCTGACAGTCAATAGTGACTGTCCCGTGTGGGAAGGAACAAGCCCCAGCCTTCAAGTCTTCCAGACTCAAGAACCCATATCATGAGGCAAAAACAAGCCATCTCCACTGTGCCCGGTTTGAATTCCTGGCCCATATAAGTCATGAGAGATAATTCATAATTATTAATTATCTAAGTCACTAAGTTATGAAGTAATTGGTTACACAGCAATAGATAGTTAACACATACATATGTCTGTGTATATGTGTATGTGTGGTTCATACATATATTTCCCACCTTCGTCCCCTGAGACAGTCTAGAAACAATGATAACCTAGGAGCAATCAGCACACCTAGTGCACAGATGTTGGATTCTGAATGCTGTTCTCCACCAAACAAATGTCTCGTTCCAGGGCTGGGGCAGAGAAAGAACAAGATGAGCCTGGAACATTATCACAGTACGTGCCTCCTGATGTGATGCACTCAGAACACAGGATTGCTTCTGGAATATTCCTGCCAAGACACATGACCTGCATCTAACCATGGAGAAAGATCAGGCAAACCCAACAGTGAGGGACCGTCTACAAAGCAACTGGCCTGTAATCTTCAAAAGTCTCAAGGACAGAAAAGTCAAAGAAAGACTGAGGAACTGGTCCAAATCCAAGGAGCCTAAAGAGATGTGACGACTAAATGGAAAGTGTCCTGAATTGGATCCTGGACCTATAAAGATTAGTAACTGGGACACCGGCAAATTTCGAATGGGAATCACGGATTAGACAGTAATAGTGGATCAGTGTTAATTGATGGTTGACCTGCAGTTATCTGGGAGAATGTCCCAGATTTCCAGAAATATGTGCTGAAGTACTAAGGGCAAATGAGACATAATGTTTGCATCTTACTCTCAAATGCTTAAAAAGTATGACTAGGTATATATGGAGAGAGCAAATGACAAGTGTGGCAAACTGTTAACTGAGGAATATGAGGAACACACAGGGGTTCTTTGTACTATTCTTGCAACTCTTCTATAAATTTGAAATTATTTTAGTATGAAAGTTCTTTAAAAATAGGTATTCCCAGTTTGCTGTTGGTGTTTTAACTTTGTTATTTTTTGCTAAACAAAAGTTTTTTTAAAAAGTCTAATTTGTCAAGCTTTTCCCTTTTGGCTTTGGGTAATGTTTCCTGCTTGGGGTAGTCATTTGAAGAATGTCCCCGGGTCAACTAATTAAAGAGGTAAGTGGCAAGTTTCATCCCACCTTTGCAAGAGACATACCAACGGGCGTGGAGAAAAAACTGCTCAACTTTTCTCTGGAGCCATAACTTAGGAGATGGAAACAGGGAGTCCTACAGCTTCACTGCTCACTGGGCATCTTCAGCTGAATCGCTGGCCAACGCTTCAAATTCAACAGAGCTAAAACCCACCTACTCTTTTTGCCCAAACTAGTCACTTCTCTGACTTTTCTATTTCTGACGGTTTCTCAGGTACCCAAACTCAGGAGCCATCTTTGCATCCTCCTCTTGTTCTTCCCACATCTAACCAGGAACTGATGTTCTTCACTCTTCATATTCTCATCACATTGTCACCTCCTCTTCCCGAACCACATCCTCCAAATCTGAATTGTCACTACAGCCTCCTCCATTTACCTCCTAGTTGCTACTTTCCGATAACCTAATCCTAGAGGGACATTCGCATGGATTCCCTCCATTGCTGCCTTAGCATGTTTATTACAGCATTTACTTAAAAGTATGTAGAAACATAAAGCTGGATATCAATTCCTTATCCTCAGAGCTTTCATTCAACTCTAAAATGAAAACTGATTTACAAATCCAATACAAACATAAGCACAGAACCAATAAAATCCAAATTAACATTTAATGTCAGATGCTGTTCTGGTGACTGTACTGCTATTCACATTATAGTAGTGATACGGATGGCCTTCTGGTATTCCATGTGCCTGTACTGTTGTAGGTACTGATGGCTACTTTCCCCACCATTTTCTTCTATTGGAATTCCTATAAAACCTTGGTTAGTACAGTCACCAGGAAATTGGCCTCCACTTTGACATAGATGGACCATTTAGGAATTGATTCCTCTTCTATTCTTGTCTCATAAGCTTGTGACAAAGCAACTTGGTTCCATAAACACAGATGCAGATAGGAGCAATGGAACCATGAAATCATATGGAAAGACACAGCTCTAAGTGGTTACTCAGATAAGTCTGAACTTTCTTAGACTAATATCTTAAATATTCATAGTGGCATTATTCACAACAACCAAAAGTGGAAGCGACCCAAGTGTCCATCAGTGGATGAAGGTATAAACAAAATGTGGTATAAACATACAAATGGAATATTATTTAGACTAAAAAGACAGGGAAATTCTAACACATGGATGAACCTTAAGGACATTATGTTAAGTGAAACAAGCCAGCCACAAAAAGACACGAAAGTATGATTTCTCTTATATGAGGTACCTAAAGTAGTCACATTCATAGAGACAAAGTAGAATGTGGTTGCCCGGGACTTGGGGAGGAGGGACAGGGGAATTAGTGTTAGGATACAGTTTCAGTTTTACAAGATGAAAAGGGTTCCGTGGATGGATGGTGGTGATGATTGTACCACAATGTGAATGTGCTTAACACTATTGAACTGAACAATTAAAAATGGTTACGATGGTAAGTTTTATGTTGTGTGTGTTTTACAATTAAAAATTTTAAAAATGTAATATCAAGTGTTAAGACCAAAATTTTTAAATGCTAATAAAGAACTTATGGACTCTGAATGAATATTCCTGCAGGCGCCTTTCCCACAGTCCACACTGCTTTGATCCATTCTCCAGCCTGCCCCCCCCACCGCCCCCCAGCCTGGGATGCTAAAAGAACCTCACTCTGACTTCTTATACCCATCACTGTTACCTGTCAACTCTCCTCCACACCAACCTTCAACTTCAGCTAACTGGTGTCCACCAAACTTGACACACGTCCTCCACTCTTTGCCTTGGCTCATGTCTCTCCTCATTTGCTTTTATCATTTAATCCTTCCATTTGACTAAGTCATCTTTCCCTCCTCACAGTAGGATGGTCCCAGCCCACAGGGACTTCCCCCACATCAGACGGTGTCAATTCACCCAGTTTGGCATTAGTCACACATTCTATATTATTTCATCACTTATCCTCCCAATCATTCAACATTCATGGAACATACACCATACACATGACAACATGCTAGGCCCTTGAATCAAATACTACATTTTCTGCTTTTTGTCTCTTTCATAGCCCCTTGCACATCTCACAAATGTTTATTACAGTCATGAGGAAGATGTCGTACCAGTCTGTATTGTATTCCACGTATGGACAGCAAATTTTAAACTACTGAAATCAAGAACAGTATAATATCAGGACTTGCCTAAAGTAACAAGATGTTTTGTTGTTGGGAGTAGTGTGTTTTTTGTAGCAAACTTAAAATGCAGTTGTCAGCACAAGAAAGGTTTCAAGACTGACTTCAATGGGCATTATGCAGTAGAAGACTCTAGCCCTGGTTACTGGAAGGTTCCATGACAATAGCTGTAATGTTATTTGGTCATGAATGCCTGTGATCAGAGAAAGCATCCAGAACATGTACTGTTTCATTAGTCTATCCCCCTTTAAGATAGACAAATGGCCAATAAACATATGAAAAAATGCTCAACATCACTAATAATCAGGGAAATGCAAATTAAAACCCAATGCAATATCCCCTTACTCTGTTAGAATGGCTTTTACTAAAAAGTTGAAAAACAATAGATGCTGGTGTGGATGCAGAGAGAAAGAAACACTTATACACTGTTGGTGGGACTTCAAATTAGTACCACCTCTATGGAAAACAGTATGGAGAGTTCTCAAAGGTCTAAAAGTAGACCTGCCATTTGATCCAACAATCACACTGCTGGGTATCTACCCAAAGGAAAAGAAGCCATTTTATGAAAAAGACACCTGCACTTGAATGTTTATTGCAGCACAATTCACAATTGCAAAGATTTGGAATCAACCCCAGTGCCCATCAGTTTATGAGTGGATTAACAAAACGGGGTATACATATACCATGGAGTACCGCTCAGCCATAAAAAAGGATGAATTAATGCCTTTTGCAGCAATTTGGAAGGAATTGGAGACCATTATACTAAGCGAAGTATCTCAAGAGTGGAAAAACAAATATCACACGTACTCTCTAATAAATTGGAACTAACCGATGGGCACACGTGCACAAAGGGAAGTAAAAGTCAAGCAGTGGGGAGGGAGTAGGAGGAGAGGGACAAAAACCTACCTAACTGGTAAACGAATGCTATTTGGGTGATGGGAACACTTATAGCCCTGATTCGAGCCATGTAATAAAAACATTTGTACACCCTTAATATTTTGGGAAAAAAGTTATCCAGAGAGGGCAATGAGGAATCATTTATTTTCTTCAATTTTAAATGTATGAAAATATTGATAGAATACATTAATAATCCCCCTTGAATGTGATTTACCTGATAGACATGCACAAACACAAATAACTTTATTCACGTTAGAATAGTGTTTGAGTAGACAGTTTTAAGGACACTTAATACAATCAATTTCTTGAACTCATTTGATTTTTAAAAAACTAGATTCAAACTCTGAGTTATTTTACTTACAGAATTTTGCATGTGACTCATTTCTTTCTACACAAAGGTAAAATATTATTTGTATTTGCTTAATTCCCCATTATTGTGCTGTTTCAACATGATTTTGTACCCTCAGTCATTTCAGTGTTAGTCAAAGGTTACACTTTCTTTCATTCTTAGCCTTTTTTGAGCTTCATTTTCTCTCTTTATGTTCTCTGGTATAGCTTCGAGGTGTAGGGTATTCATTCCCAAGATCCACAACGATTACCTCCCTAGAAAATGTCACTCCTTTTAAAGGTCTTTTTTGGTTTTCAGCACCTGAATGAGTTCTACTGAGAGGTATGGTTGTTTTCTGCAAATTGTCATTCTGCAAGAGAATGGGACAAACACTATAAATGATCACGTTATGAACATAACAAGCTCTGCTTTTAAAAATATAGGGTGCAATATAGAGTGGTCCTGGGGCATTAAAAGAAACATATATATATGTAGGCTATGTGTACATTGCTAATGAAAAACAGAAAAAGTATTTCTAAAGGATTTAGGAAAGTGGTGATAATCCACCATGATCACATTTTCATATTTCTCTGCTTATAAAAGCACACATTGATGTATTCAGATGACATTTGGTGATGTGTTATTTTCCTTATGAAGTGGTCAAACCTAAAAGCCACCTGGACCTCTGTCATGGACTGGGCATGGCTGGGTGGTGGGAGGGCATGTGAGCTATTCTTATCAGGGAGCTCGTGAAGATCCTGGCCACGTTGTGCAGAAGGAGCCTGGAACTAGCACAGGGACATGTGATCTGGTCCTGAGCTCAGCCACAGTGGAGAAGTAAACAATTCATCTCATTTTCTTATCGGTAATAGGAGAGGGTTAGACCCCTATATAATCTCTTACAGCTCTAAGATCCTAGGATTCTGAGAAAAATAAACTGAAAGGGGAATTAATAAGAAAAACACAAATGGAACAATGAAGATAAGCGAGTTTCTAGGATTGGCATATGTAAATGGTTTAATGACATGAATCAACAGGCTAAGAAGAATGGTTTAAATGACTGTGGACACTGGACTCATTCTAGGAACAAACCTAAGTTACAGGCAACTCCATCCCTTGTTATTACACCTAGCTGAGCAATTTGCCTCCTTTTTAATCACTCTAACCTGCCCCTTTAGAGTGGAAAAACACATCACCTCTTGACCGGTTTCTTCAGCATTTTCAGCCTCCTCTTTTATTTGGTCCTCTTCTGCGTCCACATCCTGTCTATGTACTGAGGGTGTGGTCACCATTTCCTTACTCTGTCTCTGGACAAGAATGCCAGGCCTCACTGGCATGATTTGCATTATGTCCCTGGAAAATCAATCAGCAGGGTTTTAAAAATTCATGCATCTTGGCCACCAATAATACACACAAAAATGGCCTTTCTACCACATCCTAAGAAAGAGACTTACTTTCCGTGGTCTCCTAGATTATTCGTCTCCACATTGGCAGCTACACAGTCTACACCTCCATTAGCATCTGTACAAGGAAGTTTTTCTACCTCGTCATTTCTCTTGCCTTGGTAACTGAAAGCAAATAAGCAAAAAGAAAAAAAAAAATCAGAAAAGGAAGAATGGCCCTGATTTTAAGGTATGGCATAGAAACTACATCTTTTTTAAAATTTATTTTATTTGACTTTATTTTTTACATTTGCCTTTTGATTACACTACTTTTATTTTTTTATTTCAGAATATTATGGGGGTACAAATGCTTTGGTCACATAAATTGCCTTTGCACCCACCAAGTCAAAGCTACAAGCGTGTTCATCCCCAGACAGTGTACACAGCACCCATCCCCTCATCCCCACTCCCACCTGCCCAACACCC
Organism: Indri indri; assembly: GCA_004363605.1. Classification (NCBI taxonomy): domain Eukaryota; kingdom Metazoa; phylum Chordata; class Mammalia; order Primates; family Indriidae; genus Indri; species Indri indri. Next base: position 63,197 of record RJWJ010001346.1, read on the forward strand.
GATGAATGTCACTTTTAAACAGGAAATTAACACTTCTAAAACCGTGAAATGGAAAGAGTAGATAGCTATGGCATTATTAATTGTTCTATTTTAAGTTGTTTAATATACTAGTTCTAGATACATTTGTTAGAGTGACGTGAAATCTGATCCCAATTTATCAGCATGGATTTATACCATTTATATAAAAAAACCATCAATAAAATGAGGATGCAAATGAGGCAAATTAGAAGGATGATGAAGAAAGTGATTGCTGTGGTTTCAAAGGTCATAGGGTTAGCTAGAAGACTCATCTACTCTCACAATCACAGATTGCCCAAATATTCTTTTCCAGCTCAGTTTGAATGTAGTTCTCTTGTTCTTCTTCTAGAAACAGAGGAATAAAAGGCTGTTTTCCTTGTTGTTCTTTTGATCAGTTCAGCTTCATAAAAGATGTTCTGCTTGTTTCAGTGCAGCTGACTCACACTGGCTAATTTCTCTCCATAAATTTGGTGGGGGCTGAGGTGGCCGGAGGGGAGACTGAGCTGGGACACGTGTGATCACTCAGTTCACCTCCCCTCACCCCAAAAACTATCAGAATCCAGAGAAGAGAGGAATTGGAGCAGCCGGAGCTGAGCCCAGCTCCCCATTCTTCTCTCTTCAGTGACATCATAGAATCATGGAGCCCTGGAGTTAGAGAGCCCACAGCACCAGCCCAGCCCAGACTACCCCCCCGGGGGCAGGAGAACCACTGAACCCTCCTCTGGCTGTCACCTGTCTGACCTCTCCTCTGCGAGGTTCAGGGAGGAGGCCATATGGCATTGTCTCTATCATTCTTTGGACAAGGACTTTCTTCCTACTCTCCAAACACCATCATTCCTTTCCTAGCCTGAGCCTGTTTCTTTTATTGCTTCTTTCACAGACCATGAACAATTGGTCCACTTCCTTCTTACAAAATCCCTTTCAATAGCCCCAAGGTCAAGAATCAACTTACTTCTTAATGGTGTTCTCTCCAGGTTAAATAGCCCATGTCCTTCTAACCCCGCCTCTCTGGGCCTACTTCCTGGACATACAAGAGAACGGCAGCTCTAAAGGCCATGGCTGAGGAAGCCAGAATGGGACAAGATGGTCGGAGTGAAGATGGCCCTGGTCCAACCTGACTTCAGGTAAAAATGACTGATGCCCATAACAAGGAGGGAGAGGGTGAAGCTAGATTTTCTGAGAAGAAAAGGAGAGTATAAAACGATATGGCAGCTGCTGGCAACCACATCTAGAAAAGTCAGAGGTGAGCCCTGTGGGGGTGAGTATCTTGGTCTGTTTTGCGCTGCTGTAACAGAATACCACAGATTGGGTAATTGATAAAGAACAGAAATTTATTTCTCACAGTTCTTCTAGTGCCGGAGAAATCTAAGATCAAGGCACCTGTAGATTAGGGCCTGGTCTCTCTGCTTCCAAGATGGTATTCTGAATGCTGGTCCTCTGGAGAGGAGACATGGTATGTCCTCACATAGCAAAAGAGCATAATACAGTGGACCCACTCCCATGAGCCCTTTTTTATAATGGCATTGATCCATTCTGAGAGCAGAACTCTCAGGAACTAAATACCTCCCAAGGCCCCATCTCTCAACACTGTTGCATTGGAGATTCCAACACCTGAATTTTGGAAGGGACACAGTCAAGCCATAGCAGGGGGTCTTTGGGCTTCAGTGACACTGGCTCTCCTCCAGAAGGGCAGGGACTGCGGCTTCTTTATCTTTGGATGCTCCACCAAGTAAGGACCTGCACATTCTATAAATGTCAAATGAACGGGGGTGTGGGGGGTGGGGATGTGATGTGTGTAAGCACAAGTAGAGTTTGTTGGAGGGCTTAGGTTGAGGCTGATTTGCAGAATATGTGAATGTCTGAGCCACTCCTGGCAGAGTTAGCAGAATTCCTGGACAGTTCCTCCAGCCAAGGCCCCCACACGAAGATTCAGAACACCTCTCGCACTCATTATTATTATACATTACTGTTAGACAAGACTTGAAGAGCCAAATTCTGCTCATACATCATGTACACATAAAAGCTTTTTCTGGGGAGATGGAAATACATCAATCTATGGTGGTTACAGAGGTAGAGATGGTCCCTGACTAACAACAGTTCTTACAATTTTCCACTTTATGATGGAGTAAAAGCAATACACATTCAGTAGAAACTGTACTTCAAATTTTGATCTTTTCCTGGGTTTACTGATATGCTGTACAATATTCTCTTGTGATGCTGAGCTGCAGCAGTGAGCTGCAGCTCCCAGTCAGCCATGTGATCCCATAGGTGAACAACCAATAATTTACAGTGTACTGTATTCAATAAATTACATGCGCTATTCAACACTTTATTATAAAATAGGCTTTCTGTTAGATGATTTTGCCCAGTTGTAGGCTAATGTAAGTGTTCTGAACATGTTTAATGTAGGATAGGCTAAGCTATGATGTTTGACAGATTAGGTATACTAAAAGCATTTTGACTTAGGATATTTTCAACTTAGAATGGATTTATCAGACATAATTCCATCATAAGTCAAGGAGTATCTATGTATATAGTCATGTGCCCCATAATGATGTTTCCATCAACAACAGATTGCATATGTGACAATGGTTCTATAAGATTATAATGCTGTATTTTTACTGTACCTTTTCTATGTTTAGATACACAAACATTTACCATTGTGTTACAACTGCCTACCATATTCAGTACAGTAATATCCTACACAGGTATGTAGCCTAGAAGCAACAGGCTATACCATATAGCCTAGGTGAGCAGTAGGTTATATAATCTAGGTTTGTGTAAATACATTCTATGATGTTTGCACAATGACAAAATTGCCTAATGACACATTTCTCAGGATGTGTCCCTGTCATTAATCGATGTATGACATATGTATAGTTATACCCATCAAACTGTGTATTTAAGATCAGTGTGCTCATACCTTCTGCTGTTTGGATATTTATTATACCTGAATAAAGAGGAGAAAAGGGCCCCATCCCCATGCCTGAATTTTAGTAGGTAGTAAGAGTACTGCTGGACTAGAGGTCACTGATGCTAGCTGGCCCTGTCTCTAAGATTGTTTACCATACACATTCTAAGACTGGAAACCTATAACAAGGATATAGTAGTTACAACACATGAGGGTTGATAAGACTGCATCATAAGGGCTTTCACTGAATGTAGCTTGGGGAATCAATACCTTAAATTTATATGTATAGTTAATATAATTCTGGAAAGTGGAGACTTATCCAACTTTGGTCTCTAAATCACATTTCAAATGCTCTGTACTGTAAGATCTGTGAGATTATGAGGCTGGCACTGTCCTGATACCAAAGCAACTATAAGAAAAGAAAACTAAAGACCAATATCCTTTATGAATATTGATGCAAAAATCCTCAAAAAAGTACTAGCAAACTAAATTCAGCAGCACATTAAATGGATTATACACCATGACCAAATGGGACTTATTACTGGAATGCAAGGATGGTTTAACATACAAAAATCAACCAATGGAATATACCACATTAACAGAGTGAAGGCAAAAACCCACATGATCATCTCAACTGATGCAGAAAAAGCATTTGACAAAATGTATCACCCTGTCATGATAAAACCATTCAACAAACGAGGAACAGAAGTAAACTACCTCAACACAATAAAGGCAATAAATGAAAACCCCACAACTAACATCATATGTAATGTTGAGAAAATATTTGTAAATCACATATCTGATAGTAGACTGATATCCAGAATACATAAGTAACTACAACTCGACAACAGAAAAACCCAATTAAAAAAATGGGCAAAGGGTTTCAATAGGTATTTCTCCAAAGATGATGCACAAATGACCAATAAATACCTGAAAAAAATGTTCAATATCACTAATCATTAGGGAAGTACAAATCAAAACTACAATGTGATACCACTTCACACCCTTTAGGAGGGTTATTATTTTAAAAAAAAAAGACAGACAAAAACAAGTGTTGGTGAGGATGTGGAAAAACAGGAACCCCTGTACATTGCTGGTGGGAATGTAAAAGTACAGTTATTGTAGAAAACAGTATGGCATTTCCTCAAAACATTAAATATAGAATGGCCGCATAATGCAGCAATTCCACTTCTGGGTATATACACAAAAGAATTGAAAGCAGGGATTCAAACAGATATTTGTACACCCATGTTCATAGCAGGATTACTCACAATAGCCAAAAGGTGGAAAAACCCAAATGTCCATTGATGGATGAATAGCTAAAATGTGGGATATACATACAATGGAATACTATTTAGCCTTAAAAAGGAATGAAATTTTGATTCATGGTACAACATGGATGAACCTTGAAGGCATTATGCTAAGCAAAATAAGCCAAACACAAAAGGACACATATTGTAGGATTCCACTTATACGATATACCTGGAACAGTCACATTCATAGACACAGAAAGTAGAATCACGGTTACCAGGTGCTGAGGTGAGGAGGAAATGGGAAGTTAGCTTTTATTGGCTACAGAGTTTCAGTTGAGGATGATGAAAAAATTCTGAAGATGGATTGTGGTAATTAATGGTTGTATAGTAATGTGAATATACTTAACACCATGAACTACACACTTAAAAATGGTTAACATGGTAAATTTTTTGTTATATGTATTTTATCACAATTTTGAAAAATTATTTTTGGAACGAAGGAAAGGGAACTCAGGTGTAAAGTGGCCAGGTTCGTGGCAGGCATTGGAAAAGTAAAACCACTAGCACACAGAGATCTTGTTTCAATTCTCCGTCCATTTTTTCGATTTGTTTGGCTTAAGCTGGTTTGAGTGGAGTTTATGGATCTTGCAACCCAAGATACCTGCCCAACACAGTGTTGCAGCCAGCATCACACTGCCTCCCTTTCTGAGACCTTGACACAGAGGCATAGCACCCATTCATCATTTCCTGATCCTACTTTCTAGGAATTAAATAGGTTCCCTCTAACCCGCAATGACAAGCGAAATGAAATGGGTGCCTTTTCTCTTCCATCAAATGAGTGTAGTTCTTTTCTGTACCTTGGCTAGTGAGGGTGCTTAGAGGTCCTATTTCAGATTTTAGAAAGCTGAATGGAAGTCACTGAGAAACTCATCAACGGACTGTGATATTTAACAGAGCATTGGATTGAAATTTTTTTTCTTCTACATTAATGGTCCAAATCTGTCAGTTTTTACCTGAGGAAGAATGGAAGAAAATGATATTAAACACCATGATAAATGGCTAATATTTCAGTACTATTTCCACATAAGACAAAGGTTTTGTTGAAAAGCCTTTTATGATTTACAGTTAACCTTTTCATGAAGAAGGCATATATAAACCTCAGAAAGTCTACAGCTTGACGAGGTTTTTAATGTCACGGCATTAAACAATCCATTCATCAGCCCATTGTTTTTACAACAGAAAACACCACCATTTTCAAGGGTGTGGACACTAAGACAGCAATTTTCCCAGTAAGGAAGCACAAATCCCCAAATGCCACCATTCAGCAGAAGAGCCTGCAAGCTGACTACAAAAGATGTGGCAAATCCTTACACCTAATATCTATTCATTTGGGATTGAAATGTCTTTGAGAGAGAAAGTGTCAGAAACAGAGTACTATTAATATTATGACCACCCAGAATTGGGTAAATACATTGCTGGCTGAGCGGTAGTCGTGGCCGAGCGGTGAAGCCGGTAGATGGGAAATACATTGCTGGCTTCAGCCGCACTAGCCACAATACTTATGTGCACACCAATTCCGGGGCACATTCTAAAGTACCTTGGTCCAGTGCTCTGCTACAAGCTTCATGAGGACAGAGTGTGGAGTAGAGGATTCAGCCACCATTGAGCCATCATTCCAGTGGTCCCATTCCATGCTTCCGATTTGAGGAGGGCCTATCTAGGCTGCAGGCAAAGGACAATGCTCTTGCCATGTACTTGGGCATATTCTTCCTTGACCCCATGCTACAAGGTTAGTGAAGATCAAATTTCGAAGACTATGAAGAACAGATTGGTCTCTGATTCCACCTCCCTGAGATGTCTGGGAAACATACTAAAGCTGACCCAGCTCACCCATTCCAGGAGACTTCCCAACCTTGCAATTCCATCCGAAGGAAGAAGCGATAGGCCATTTCAGCTCACTTCAAAGGAGCAAGTTCCCCCCAGGGTGTGTACAGGGTGAGCCTTTTGCACATTACCAGGTTCCCAAGCTCCCTTCCCATTTCCCAACCCTCTAGCAACTCACATCCCATAACAAGCAGTGGGACCATGACCAAGAGGCAGATGGGGATGGCCTTTGGTGTTCTATTTCAGAAGCTCAAGCCTTAGAAGCTGAGAGCACTGTCTCTGCCTGGTGGTGCTGCTGTTAGAGGTGAAGCTGGCTCCACCCCTGCTGTCTACTCAACCTTAACAAGGTGGCAGCAGCAGGGTTTGTTCCTTTTTAATCATTTTGTTCAAACTATAAACTTTTTATTTCCTTCTAAACATAATTTCTAATCATTTGTACTGTTATGGTGTGTGTGTGTGTTCATATATATATATATATATATATGTATTTTTTCTTTTTCTTTCTTTTTAGAGATAGGGTCTCACTCTGTCACCCAGGCTACAGTGCAGTGACCATATCATAGCTCACTATAACCTTAAATTCCTGGGTTCAAATGAGGACCTCAGGTGCACGCCACCACGCCTGGCTAATTTTTGTATTTTTTTGTTGTGTATGGCAGGGGTGTCTCACTATGTTGCCCAGGCTGGTCTCAAATTCTTGGCCTTCAGCAATCCTCCCACCTCAGCCTCCCAAAGTGCTAGGATTACAGGCGTGAGCCATCGTGCCCGGCCCTATATATCTTATTTTAATCTGTTTGTTTTTATTCTTTTTCCTCAACCCCTCTGTGCACAGCCTGCACAGCCTTTAATCTTAATATTTTCTGAAAACGGTACCAGCAATTATCTAGCACAGGGCTTCTCTAAGTATGTTGAAAGATCAGGTTTTTTTTCTTCTCCCAATCCACTTTAGTAAAATACAATAAAAAGGTCATACATTTAGATGCACAGCAATATAAAATCGTTATTAAAAAGGTTCTGGGTATTTACTTTCAATTTCTGTATTTTGTTGCAGACCAGTGACAATTTAGGGACTAGCATCAGTCCACAGGTCACACTCTAGAGTAGCACTGATTGACCAAGTCCCTCATTTATTTGTTTTAAATAACATTTGTTTTATTATAGAAAATTTGGAAAAATGCAGAAAAAAGAAAATAAAATCTCTCATAATGCCATCACCCAGAGATAAAAATTGTTAAAATATCAGCATATGTCCTTTGTCTCTTTTCTATGCATATATGTTTTTAATGGCTTTATTAAGATATAATTCACACCCCATTACAATTCACCCATTTAGAGTATGAAATTTAATAGCTTTTTTGTATATTCACAGGGTCGGGCAATAATTACCACGATCTAACTTTAGAACATTTTTACACCCCAAAAAAACCTCTTATCCATTGGTGGTCACTTCCTCTCTCTGTCCACTCCCAAGCCCCTGGCAATCATTAATTTATTTTTTGTCTCTATAGATTTGCCTATTGTCAACATTTCATATAAATGGAATCATAAAATATTAATATGTAGTGTTTTGTGTCTGGCTTCTTTAACTTAGCATGTTTTTAAGATTCATCCATGTTATAGCATATAATATTATTTCCTTCCTTTTTATTGCTAAATAATATTACATTTTATGAATATATCAAATTTTGTTCATCCATCCATCCATCAGCTTATGGACATTTGGGTTGTTTCCACTTTTTGGCTATTATGAATAATACTGCTACGAATATTCACATACATGTTTTTGCACAGTATGCTTTCATTTCTCTTGGTATATATCTAGAAGTGGAATTTCTGGGTTATACGGTAACTTTACAATTTAGCATTTTGAGCAAACGCATGTATTTTTATAATTTTTAAAAACTGGAACCATTGTGTACATATTGTTAAATTTAACATTTTTATTATGAACATTTCCTAATGTCTTTCAATAATCTTCAAAAAGATGATTTTTAGCACCTATACATTTTTTCATTTTATAGAAGCATTGTAACTATTTTCTTATTGCTGGTCAACTTGCTACTTTTATAAACAACATTAATGGATGTATTTGTACATAAATACGTGAACACAGCTCTGATATTAAAATATTAATCTTTTATTTTCAAAAGCTCATTGGCTTTTGGCTCTTTATCTTTTATTTTAAATCTCATCCATTTTATTTCATTGTTTTTTGGCTTCAAATATCTTATGTTTTGATTATTTTTAACTTCTATTCATTCTCTTTTTTTAAATTTTTTTTTACTTTATTTCTGATTTCTTAGATTCAGTCTCCTCCTAACCTTTATTAAGGCAAAAGCAATGTTCTGCTGTAGGTTTAGAAACTGTTAAAAAGTCTTTGATTTCTTTATAATCTATCTCAATAACTTGTAAAAAGGAAATAATAAATCCCATTCATCTGAAAAGCATTACAGCTATTCTGGATTTAGGGGGGGTTGGTGAGGAGGAAAAAAATCAGAAAAGAAAAAACATTCATTGGTGATATGACTTAAATTGTAAGTGAAAAAAGTAGAAACATATTTCATAAACAAACAATATTTCCCATTAAAACTGACTCCAAATAATTTTCTCAACCTTAGATGTTAAAGTTTCTCTTGTAGATGTCAAAGTCTTTCTTAATAACTAGAGTCTTTATTACTCTTTATTGAATTAAAAGAAACCCCAGAATGACAAATTTGACATTTGAGCAAGTCAGTTTTATTGGGAACTTGTTTAAACTTGATTAATCAAACACTTTAAACTTTTTTGCTACTTTTCAAGGTCACAGTAAAAACATTCATGGCACATCACTGGTAACCTAATGCTCAGGGAAGTGTTTTCCTCTCTGAATAAAATTTTGGTAACTGTTTGGTAACTTAAAAACAGACTTTAAGAAAAATTTTAGAACATTTTTAAGATTTACAGAAAAATTGAGAAGACAGTACAGAGAGTACTCCTATACCTCAGATCCAGTTTCCCCTGTTATTAATATCTTACATTAGTATGGTACATTTGTTATGATTAGTGAACCAATACTGATAAATTATTATTAACTAGAGTCCATAGTTTATTCAAATTCCCTTTATTTTCACCTAATCTCCTTTTTCTGTTCTGGGATCCCACCCAGGATCCCACATCACATTTAGCTGTCATGCCTCCTTAGGCTCCTCTTGGCTGTGACAGTTTCTCAAATTTTCCTTGTTTTTGATGACCTTGACAGCTTTGTGGAATACTGATCAAGTATATTGAAGGATGACTAACTACTGGAATTTGAACATGTTATTCCAAATTTTCTCTCAAGTAAAGGAAGACATAAATTTCACACCCTTATTCCTCCACTACTGATATACTCAACCCTTTAAAATTGTTTTCCTCCTCTTTGGCCTCACTTATATCTACCTTTCTTTTATTTATAATGATGCTTATTAATGTTTAGTAAACAGCATAGTCAGGCTACAGGGTAGCTTTAAGGACAGAGACCACTCTACAAACACCGGTTTGGCAGGATTGCCCCATCCTCTACATCCTAACCCACTCTTTGCTCTACTCCTAGCCTTTAAAGCATGGACTTCTGAAAACCTCACTCTGGGAGACCTGGGAGCCTCCACTTCATGCAGATTCCAAACCAGATTCACCAGAAATCTCACCCCTCTAATCCACAAAAGAGAGAAGCTTCATGGTTTAAAATCCATGGTCTTCAAGAGAATGAATTACTGGATCTGGGCAAACTAGGACAGTGTGGCTTTTGCTATAATGCCTCTGGACTGACTTTGTGGGGATCAAGTTGGTGTTAGACTTTGTGATGGTTTTAATTCTTTAATATTCCTCCCTTGAGTGTGGACTAGATTTAGTGAATTGCTTCTGATGGCTAAAATGTAGCAGAAGTAAGGACCTTTGAGTTCTGAGAGCAGGTCATAAAACACATTGTGGCTTTCTCCTTGCCTTTTTCTTGGGTCACTTGCTCTGGGAGAAGCCAGCCATCATTTTGTGAGGACACTCAAGCAGCCAATGGAACAGCCCACATGGTGAAGAACTAAGGCCTCCCTCCTTCCAACAGCCAGGGAGGAACTAAGGCTTCTTGCCTATAACCATGTGAGTAAGTCTGGAAGTGGATTCCTCCCCACTGAGTCTTTAGATTATTGTAGACTAACATCTTGACTGCAACCTCAAGAGAGACCTGGAGCCAGAATCAGCAAGCTAAGCCACTGCTGAAATCCTGACACACAGAAACTATGACATCATAAATGCTTACATTAAGCCGCTAAGTTCTGGAGTCATTTGTTATGCAGCAACAGATACCTACTATAGCCTACATTGCACATATTTTTATTTTCTATGTATTATGATGTTTTGATATCTTAAAATCCTTTCTGCCTGGGGAGACTCCCCATTCTGGAACTAGCCAATTCTTAGTGATAGCAAAAGGCTCAGCCTATAGCATCCTGTGATGCGCAAACCAACCAATCCAAAGCCAAGTCCCCTCTTTCTGGCCAGTACACCCCAGGAGACAATACTCCTCTGCCCCAAGCATCTTACTTAGGGCCAAGTAGAACCCAAAATTATTCAAATTAGCTAATCTTAAAAGGGTTATCCTGCCCTGCATTACCTTTTCCATGGAAATTCCAACAAAGGCCATGACCTAGCTTCTGCCCTAGTTCCTGCCCCTTCTGCCTCCTAACCAACTTGGCCCTAGGGAGCATGCAGTGCCTCCTGGTTCTAGGACCTGTAAGTACAGTAAATTTTGTTTCCCTGAGCTTTTCCTGTGTCTCCTCATGTGGCTGCATCTGACTGACAGCCACATAAAGGAACACAGACTTTGTGATAGAATATGTGGAGGGAGGACCAACACAGCTCTATAGCAGGTCCTAACCTGTCTTGACATGTTTCTGTCCAGGTAGGTCCATTTTCCCTCTCAACATCATAGGATTACCCTCTTAGTGCAGGACTCACCATGGCTCTCACTCCTCTTATTATAAAAGTTAAGAAGGTAACTTCAAGATCTAGGGTTCTTGTGAATGGGCATTTATATATTGAAGTCAGCTATGTTCTTCCTGGAGGTGCTCTGAATATGTTGGGAGCCCTCCAGAATCTAAAAGAGAAAGGAAGGCCTGGTGTACCCTCATCTCAAGAGTCCTGGATCACTGGGACACAAAACCCAGATCAGAGGAATGTGGCCAAGTTTTAGTTTGATCATCTCCTGAAGGAGAACTGAGAGCTATCCCTAAAGGACAACTTTATCAACCCTCAGCATCTGCCCTTAAGGAGAATATCCATGACTTGCTATCCTGGGATCCTTGGCAGAGCACAGTATTATGCAACCGGACCATATCACCTGACCAGTTCTAGAAAAGGACATCTCTAGCTCTGGCCCAGGGGACTAGTCTCTAAAGATACTTCATCCATTGACTTCAATCTGCCTTCATGAAAATTACCCTTAAGATCCCTCTTTTGGGCACCCCATTGGAAAGCCCCTCACCTGGACAGGGGATTTGGCTCAAAAAGTCCACAAGCTCCCTATTTCCAGGAAGCAGTTACACATTCCTTGGACCAGGACAGCCTCAAAGGTGCTGAGATACATGGAATAACCAAAGGTTTTTTTGACCTTAGCTCTGGGGGAAACCCAGGAGTTTGCTTATGATCATATACATCCCGGCAGCTATGGAAATGAGCTGTTTCACATGCAGTGGTCTATGAGAGGCATTATTATAGTATCCAGGACTGTGATACTATGACACAATGCACATATGGCCCTGAGACACTCACCCAACTACATATTGGCTAAGTTGCTTCCCACCCCCAAGAGCTTTGTCCTTGCTTAATACAGATACATGTGCCATGCTTGAAGTTGGACGGGAGACATTTTTGCTCTACACAGGGGTGTCCAATAAAACAGGGTCTCCATGGTTAGACTTTGTATCTAAGCAGTGTTTGCAAGGTACACCTTGCCTTTAAAGCCCATGTGTGCTCATGTTTGTACAGGGAGGTTAGAAACACTGTGGAGGACTTTTTTTTTTTTAAGATGTATTTTTTAGAGCAGTTTTAGGTTCACAGAAAAATTAAACAGAAGGTACAGAGATTTCCCATATATTCCTTGCCCCCACACATGTATGGCCTCGCCCATTATTAATATCCCCCACCAGAGTGGTACATTTGTTACAACTGATGAACCTACACTGACACACATAATCACCCAAAGTCCATAGTTTACATTAGGGCTCACTGTTACTATTGTACATCTTATGGATTTGGACTAATTTATAATGACCTGTATCCACCATAATAGTATTATACAGAGTATTTCACTGCCCTAAAAATCCTGTGCTGGGGACTTCTTTTTTTTTTTTGAGACTGGGTCTTGCTCTGTCGCCTGGGCTAGAGTGCAGTGACATCATCATAGCACACTGCAGCCTCAAACTCCTGGGCTCAGGTGATTCTCCTGCCTCACCCTCCTGAGTAGCTGGTATTACAGGCACGAACCACGACACCTGGCTAATTTTTCTATTTTTTGTAGACACTGGGTTTTGCTCTTGCTTAGGCTGGTCTCAAACTCCTGGCCTCAAGCAATCCTCCCATCTTGGCCTCCCCAAGTGCTAGTATTACAGGCATGAGCTACTGTACCTGGCCCTTAAACTAGTTTAAAACAATAAAAATGGTTTTATTAGAATATTCCTTTCCAGTGTTAAAAACAAACAGAAAGAATGTGAAAAGGCAACCCACAGAAAAATATTTGCCATGGCAAATAGTCTATAAAAAACCAGCATATACAGTATAGTTCAAAAACTATAAAAATAAAAGGGAAAGACAAAATAGAAAAGAGGTACTTCTCAGAAGACAAAATATGAATAGGCAATAAATATAAGAGAAGAGGCTCGCCTCACTAATAATCACAGAAATGCAAAGTGAAAACACAAAGAGATAATGGTATTTTATACCCATGAGATTTGGCAATAATGAGAAGTCTATCAGTTCTAAGTACTGGTGAGAACATGCAGCAAAGGGAACTCTTCTACACCACAGGTGGGATGTAAATTGCTCTTAACACTTTAGAAAAACTCTCCTCATTCCAAGAAAACTGTTGTGTGTGTAATAACATGTAAGAGAATATTCTTAGTATTTCGTAAAATAGTGTTTTAATCATAAAACAAATTTTTAACCCAAAAAACAGCAACCTGGAAATAAACCACATGTTCATCAAAATAGGAATAGGCAAATAAATTCTGGTACAATCACACAGTGGAACACCATGTAGCCATGAAAATGAATAAATTACAGCTACATGCATTAAGCTGGATGAATTATAGAAACAGAGTTAAGAGAAAAAAGCAGGAAAATAAATACACATAACATTTTTTATCAAGTTCAACTGAACCATAAACAGTAATATTTGGGTGGTGAAATCATAAAAGACAATGATTTAAAAAAAATCAAAATAATGGCTACTCCTGTGGGGAAAAAAATTGGAGACTGTAACAGAAGCCATTTGGGAGTTTCACTCATATTGGTAATGTTATGTTTCTTAAATTCAGCTGTGCATTCAAAGAACTAAACTTTATTATTATGTCTCCTAACTTGCATAAATATATTCTTTTTTGTGAATAACATACCTAATTAAGTTTTTAAAAATACTTTTAACTAAAGCAAGTAAGATGTTGGAAGAACATACACTTGTTAATAGTAGTTACCATCAGAAGGTGAAATTACGGGAGATTTTTCACAGTTTATATTATACATTTCTAAATTTTTTTAAAAGTTACTGTAATTTTTATTTATTTATTTTTGAGACAGGGTCTCACTCTGTCTCCCAAACAGATCATAGCTCACTGTAACCTTGAACTCCTGGGCTCAAGCGATCCTCCTACCTCACCCTCCGAGTAGCACCTGGCTGACTTTTTTATTTTTTTGCAGGGGGAGAGTTGCAGGGGTGGTCTCCCTATGCTGCTCAGGTGGTCTTGAACTTCTGGCTTCAAGCAATCCTCCTGCCTCAGCCCCTAAAAGTGCTGAAATTACAGGAATGAGCCACCTCACCCAGCCCGTATATTTTTTCTTTTTTGAGACAGTCTCACTTGTTCTCCCGGGCTAGACCCCAGTGGCGTCATCACAGCTCACTACAACCTCAAATTCCCAGGCTCAAGGGATCCTCCCACCTTGGCCTCCTGAGTAGTTGGGACTATAGGCACACAACACCACACCCAGCTAATTTTTAAAAAATTTTTTGTAGAGATAGGAGTCTCACTACATTGCCCAGGCTTGTCTTGAACACCTGTGCTCAAGTGATCCTCCCTCCTTGGCCTCACAAAGTGCTAGGATTACAGGTGTGAGCCACCGTGCCTCATCTATTTTTGCTTTTAATGGAAAACATTCACATGATTTTAAAAGCAATGCATTATAATGAGGTATACATTAAGAAGTTTCTCCTCTCATCTCTGTTCTCCCTTCCAAACCATAGGAAACCATGATTATTATTTTCTTGTGAATATTTCCAGAATTTAGTGGAAACAAGGATCACATATTTTCCTTCCTTCTTTCCTACACAAAAGGTATATCTTACACCTTTTTTCACTTAGTAAGATATCCCGGAGATCTTTCCACATCAGTAGGTAGATAATTTCCTCATTCTTTTTCATAGCTGCATAATGCTCCATTGTGCAGATGTATTAATACCATCGGTTTCTTTTTCTTTGTCTTTTTTTTTGGCTAGTCAAGTGAAGCAGTGGGAGTGGAAAAGGAACAAAGGAATCTGTAACTGGTTGTGATCAATTAGTTAGTTGTAAACACCACTGCACTCGGACCAGCCCCATTGTTTATAATATCAGTCCTCATAGTTTCAAATCTTTTGCTCTTACAATAAATGACCTCATGCACACATTTCATATGTAAGCAAGTGTATCTGTAGGAAAGATTTACAAAAGTGGGATTTTTTGGGATCAAAATGGAAATGCAATGCGGTTTTTATAACCACTGAGAATTGCTACATTCTGCTCTTCCACCAGCACTGTAACACGCCTGCTTCCCTTACGTCCTTCCATACAGAGTGTATTGCCAAACGTTCCAATATTTGCCAATGTGGTGAGGATTTGCATTTTTCTTTTCAAAACTGAAGCGAAGCATCTTTTCATCTGTTTAAGGTCTATTTGTAATTATTTTTCTGTGAACTCTCTGTTTCCCGGTCTTTTGCTTATTTTTCTACTGGATCGCTGGTTGTTCATTGTTAGATATTTTATAACGAATATTTAACATATTTATATTTGGAAAAAATTCTCCAAAGAAAAAAGAAGATGATAAAAACTGTTATAAAAACGAATGTACTAGCCTTTCCTCCACGAGTGTGGTACCCAACCAAAGAGGGATCCAAACAGGTCGAGAACGATTTCTACAGGCGTCCGGACGTCCAGACCTGACAGAGGACGCTCGGAAGAGCTTGGCGTGCCCACCTAACATCAGTATGCGCATGCTCGCCTGATTCCGCGCGGAAAGTTGGTGTGCGCATGCTCCAAAAGCCCGCGCCAACCCTGATTCCTAACGGAAAATCTGTTACGCATGCTCAGAAACTGCCCTCCTCGGAGACTTTCCACAAAGGACTGAAGGTGGCTTGGGCTTCACCGAGCTCGCTAAGCAAGCTCGACAACCAAAGCTTTCGTTGTCGGAAAAGTCCAGGGGCACCACATATCCTATGAAGAGGGAATTTCAGGTCATTAGTGACAAGGCGTCTTCCTATAGCGACAAGGCGTCTTCCTATGGCCGTCAAACAAAACACCGCGTTACTTCAGCGGGGGTTCGTCACCTGGCCCTCTCCAGACAGTGCCTAAAGCGAGTTTTTTAAAAAAACAGTGTTTTACATTGAAGAGGAAATTGATTTAAAAGAGTTTTCAAGCATGTCAGGAGTTTAATAATAAACTACACATTTTAAAATATTCCATAGGGTGCGCTAGAGAGAAAGGCCTCTCTACTCTCTAGCCTGAGAAAAACCGCCTGTCATTCGCGGAGAAAAAGGTGCTCTGACTTTCCCAACTTATTTGATGCAGAGTGGAGAATTAGGCCTTACAGGAAGATATCACCGATTTCGAAAAGAATGCTGCACCTGTCACGTTACTGCATTTTGTGAGACTTTTTGAAAGCTCCAGAAACAGTGCCCAAGGTTTTCAAGCTGAATGCTGGAAAGGTGGCCCTGGATCCCTGAGGACTGTTTTCCCCAAAAAGGAGCTATAATGTTGGCTCCACCACTCTTTCCCCAAAGCGTCTCTTGTGTCCGAGATCTGGCTATATCGTGGCCTGAAGAGAGGTTTCTTTAGGGGCCAATGAATTTTTTTAAGTGGGTCCTACCAATATATGCTTGAATATTTTAAATTTCCCACTTTATAATAGGTTGAAGTGTCAGATAATACCTGTTAAGAAGAGGGTGTGATGAGTCAAATGTTTCTTCAAAACCCGTAGTATTTCCCACCATTTCAGAAGCTGCCCATAACCTGGTGAGATGCTTCAATAAAAGCTCTAGCAGGCTGGCTATTTCAGAAAACCGACCAGCCATGTTTGCTTAAATGCAGCCCTGCACAACTGTCTCCTGCTTAGAGCCAGCTGGATCAGGAGACCTTTCCCTAATGTACTCCATGTCTTAGTCTTTATTACTAATGTTGATTATAAACTGGGTGCACTGTGTTTGACAACTATGAGAGCATATTCTTTAATAACATCTTTGAGCCAGATTTCTGCATTAGAATTTCTTTTTATCCCTGTCCTGAGCTTGTAACTACTTACTCATGATGTTTGTGTTTAGCAATGTTGATGTTGTTGATGGCCTCTGTAAAAGTATTTCCAATGGAGTTGTGGGGACAGAGGTGTGATTAGGGTAGATAGTAAGAGTGACTAGGAGTCAGCAGAAAAAGCATGTGTATGCCAGTGGCCTTCAAAGGGTACAGGGACTTTTCTTTGCAAGGGATCAATTTCCACATCCTGTTTCATATAAACTCTTTCCTAGAATTGCTTCACCTGAAGGCATGTCAGTGTTGTGGGCACAGCTTTTCTTTTCCCACTTATGCTTTCATAGTCATCCTATTTACAAAAGGAAGGTATACATCTCCTCCTTGTCTAACAATGGCACATTGCCCCAGGTATAAGAAAGTCCAGAGGCTGGGCACTGTGGCTCACACCTTGTAATTCTAGCACTCTGGGAGGCCAAAGTGGGAGGATCGCTGAGGTCAGGAGTTTGAGACCAGCCTGAACAAGAGCAAGACCCCCCATCTGTATGAAAAAATGGAAAAATTAGCTGGGTGTGGTGGTATGCGCCTGTAGTCCCAGCTACTTGGGAGGCTGAGGCAGGAGGATTGCTTCAGCTCAGGAATTTGAGTTTGTTATGAGCTAGACTGATGCCACGGCTCTCTAGCCGGGTGACGGAACAAGACCCTTGTCTCAAAATAATAAAATAAAATTTAAAAAATAATAATAATTAAAAAAATAAAATAGCTACAAATAAAATACCTAGGAATAAACTTAACCAAAGAAGTGAAAGATCTCTATAATGAAAACTATAAAACACTGATGAAAGAAAAAGAAGAGGACACAAAAAAATGAAACGATATTCCATGCTCATGGATTGGAAGAATAAATATTGTTAAAATGTCCATACTACATAAAGCAATCTACAAATTCATGCAATCCCCATCAAAATGTAAATTAGTGAAACCACTATGGAAAAGAAGAGTATGGAGGTTCCTCAAAAAACTAAAAATAGAACTGCTATATGACCCATCAATCCTGCTGCTGGGTATATATCCAAAAGAAGGGAATTTAGTATATGGAAAAGATATCTATACTCCTATGTTTATTGCAGCAGTATTCACAATAGCCAAGATTTGGAATCAACCTAAGTGTCCATCAATGGATGAATAGATAAAGAAATTGTGGTACATATACACAATGGAATATTATGTAACACCAAAAAAGAATGAAATCCTGCCATTTGCAACAACATGGATGGAACTGGAGAATATGATGTTAAGTGAAATTAACCAAGTACAGAAAGACAAATCTTGCATTTCTCCTTCACGGGTGGGAGCTAAATATTAAAAATAATCGATATGGAGATAGAGAGTAGAATGATAGCCACCACAGGCTGAGAAGGGTAGTGGTGGCGGGAGGGCGGACAAAGGGGAGATGATTAATGGGTGCAAAAATATAGTTAGATAGTTAGATAGAATGAACGATACTTGACAGCACAACAAAGTAACTATAATCAATAAGTCAGGGTGTACTTTAAAATAACAGTGGGATTGGAATGTTCCTAACACAAAGAAATGAGAAATGCCTGAGATGATATGTACCCTAATCACCCTGATTTGATTAATTCATATTGTATGCCTGTATCAAAACATCACAAGTACCCAATAATTAAAAATAAAAGTTTATAAAAAAGTATTTTGCAAAATACAGCATTTCTCTAAATAAAGAAAGAAAAGAAGAAAGTCTTTCGGCATGATGGTTAGCTGAACTT
Source organism: Indri indri (assembly GCA_004363605.1). Taxonomy (NCBI): domain Eukaryota; kingdom Metazoa; phylum Chordata; class Mammalia; order Primates; family Indriidae; genus Indri; species Indri indri. The sequence goes on from RJWJ010001346.1 coordinate 81,765, forward strand.
TGACAAATATCTTTTGTAAATAGCTTGGTTTGCAAGTTTGGGACAATATATGTATTTACAAATTAACTACTATATGGCTTTGCCAGCAGTGCTTTTAAAAAATGCCCTTTGGGCTAAATTTAAGGAAGTTTCATGAGCTAGTAATGAGAAAAATATCTTATGTCAGTAAAAGTGGTTTGCAAGGTACAAAACAGTGTATATGTTAGCTTTTGTGTTAAAAGGGGAAAAAAATCTATATATTTGATTGTGCATAAAGAAATGCTAGAAGGATACATAAGAAAATAAGAACAGTGGGTGGAGCTGGGTTAGGAATTGGGCAGATGGAAATAAGAGTGAGAGGGAGACTGTTTACAGTGTTTGTCCCTGCCATTTATGAAGTGACTGCCTCCCAGCCCCAAATTCACCCTTCTGTATTCTGCTTTGTGATGCTGGGACTGGGAAACTGCATGTCTCCTTTCCAACTGGCTTCCTTTAGGGGGTCTAAGTAGGAGACTGGTGGGTGGCAGGAGAGGAGAAGTGCCACACTTCTGTCCGTTTGCTCCCTATTTCTGTCAGTGTCACCCAGCAATGGATCTTCACTCTAGCTAGCAGCAGCAGCTGGTTTCAGGCTCCGGCTTTTCTCAGCTCTCCCACAATAGCCTACACATGCTGGCTTAGACAGCACCAACTAGGTAGAGTTCCTTCCTGTGAGGTTGGGCTCCTAGCTCCACAGGTGCTTCCTTCAGGCTCCAGAGGCACTGACACCAGCCAGGGAGTGCCCCTTCCTCATTGATGTGGGTTCCACTCTGCAAGGCCTCTCTCTGAGCTTCTAGGTTATAATAATTCCAACTTCTTCACTTCGTTCCCTCAGCCCCAATGGTGGTAGCTGCTTCCTGCCATTATCGCATTACCTTAAAATCCTCTGTGTACTTTTTAAATTCCCCAATGCCTGTTTAACCAATTCCTTATATTAAAATCTTTCTCTTGAAAAACCTAGTATGGTTTCTGTTTCTTTGACTGATAACAATCTTTTAATAGTCTTTATTATAATACATCCTCTAAATGTGTAAATTAAGGTACTGGCCTGCTAAATTCTGCATACTGTCCTTACTACAGTTATCTGAAGATCTACCATCCTTTTTTTTCCTACCAGGTGGGGCAGAGACACGAAGATATGGAAAAATATTGTACAGATTTACACCAATATGTTAATAGAGGTGATTTCAGAGACAGAGCAGGGGAGGTAGAATTATAGAAGCTTTTTCTTTTCATTTTTGCTTGCCTGTATTTTCTTTTTAATTATTATTAAATATTTCATGTTGACAGAAAAGTACAGAGGATAATACAACAAACATCCAGGTATCCGCCACCCAGCATTTTAACATACTAGCATTAGGTTTTTTAAAAGAAGAAATAAAACATTCCAAATACCCCCATCCCAGCTGGGTGTGGTGGCTCATGCCTGTAATCCCAGCACTCTGGGAGGCCAAGGCAGGCAGATCGTTTGAGCTCAGGAGTGCGAGACCAAATACCCCCATCCTATCACAGACCATCCTGCACCCTCCTCCTTCTTTCCTGGAAGTAAACATTTCTCTGAATTTGATGTTTATTATGCCCATGCCTGTTGTTATGCTTTTAATACATATTTTATGGATCTGCAACATGACATACTATGTAAACTTTATATAATGGCATCATACTGCACATATCCTCATGTAGTTTTCTTAGACTCTTAGTTTTTGAAATTTATATATTTTGATACATGTACCTTAAGGGGTTTTTTTTGCTATTCTATAGTAATCTATTCTATGAATCTACCAAAATAGATTTATCCATTTCTTGTCAATGGATATTGAGGTTATTTTTAGATTTTTTTTCCTTAACATTGCTGTAACAATTTTTGCTCATTTTCCTTGTGCATACATGGATTGAAGGTTACGCACAACATCAACTTAACTAAACATTTCCAAGCTTTCTCCAGAGTTATTCCAGTTTAGGCTCCTACCAGCAGTATGTGAGAGTCCCTGTTGTTCTGCTTCCTCACCAGCAACTGGGGTTATCTATATCAGTCAGGACAGCTAAATTACAGTGTGATAACAAACACCACAAAATCTCAGTGGCTTAATTCAAAGGTTTATTTCTTGCTCATTAAGTTCTGTTCCTTATAATCACTCAGGGACCTGGGCTGATGGAGGTTCCATCCTGACACATGCTTCTGCGAGGTAGGGAAAAAGAACTAAAGGGCTCGAATTCCGGCTCTTAAAAGTTTCTGCACAGAAGTGACACATCTCTTCTGCTCATAATTAACTGGCAAAACAGATCATGTGACCACATCTAACTTCAAGGAGTTCCCATTCCTACCTTTAGGATCTGAACGTAAATGATTACCACAGGTACTGATAGACTTTAATTTTTCTAGTCCAGTGAGTATGAAATATGCTCATTATTTTATTTATACTTTGTTTGTATTATATTTATTATTTTATTTATATTTTTATATGTATTATTTATATTTTATTTTTAGTATATGATTATTAGTGAAGTTGAGCATATATTTATATGTTTGTTGGTCACTTGTGTTTCCTCTTTTGAAAATTGCCTGTTTATATCCTTTGCCCAATTTAGCCCATGTGTGCTGCTGTTACAGACTATCACAGACTGGGTAATTTATTAATATAAAGAACAGAAATTTATTTCTCACAGTTCTGGAGGCTGGGAAGTCCAAGTTCAAGTCACCAGCATTTGGTCTGGTGAGGGCCTTCTTGCTGTGTCCTCACATGGCAGAAGATAGAAGGACAAGCCAGCCCAATGCTGGAAGAAGCCTCTTTTAAAAGGGCCTCATCCTACTGATGAGGGAGCAGCCCTCATGGCCTACTCACCTCTTAAAGCCCTCACCTCTTAATACTATTATATTGGCAACACTTGAATTTTGGAGGGGATGAAAACATTCAAACCATTATTTTTCCATTGGGCTTTATAAAATTGATTTTGTAGGATTTCTTCGTACTCTGGATGCTAATCCTTCATTGGTCATATACATGCATTATAAATATCTTCTTCCAGACTATGATATTTCTTTCTACTTTAAGCTTCCTTTATTCATGGAAGCTAATTTTAACATAATTGTATTTGCCATTTTTTCCTTTATGGTTAGTACTTTGTGTCTTATTTAAGAAATCTTTTCCTATCCTGATATTTACTCCAACATTTACTTTTAGAAGTTTTAAAGTTTACCTCTTCACACTTAGATCTTTAATCCACCTGGTATTAAGTATGGTGTGAAGTAGGGACCTGACTCTTATTTCTCTCCATTTAGATATGAAATTATTGCAGCTCCATTCATCACTCCCTTCTCCACTGATTATAATGCTGCCTGTCATATATCATGTGTCCACATATGTATAGGCTGTTTCTGGGCTTTTTATTTTGTTCCACTGGTCTTTTTGTCTAGTTCTGTGCTAGAACCACACTGTCATACTTATTGTGGCTTTATAAAAGGCCTTTATATCTGGTAGCATAAGTCCAGCCACATTGTTCTTTTTTTTCTCATTTCTTTTTCTTAATAATTTACATAGTTTAAATCAAATAGTTTTGCTAAGCTGAAAGTACTTACTAAAAGGAGAAACATTTCTCGTTTTTTTTTGAGACAGAGTCTTGCTCTGTTGCCTGGGCTAGAATGCCATAGCATCAGCCTAGCTCATAGCAACCTCAAACTCCTGGGCTCAAGCGATCCTCCTGCCTCAGCCTCCCAAGTAGCTGGGACTACAGGCATGCACCACGACACCCAGCTAATTTTTTTTATTTTTAGTAGAGACAGTGGGGTCTCGATCTTGCTCAGGCTGGTCTCATACTCCTGACCTCAAGCGATCTTCCTGCCTGGGCCTCCCAGAGTGCTAGGATTACAGGTGTGAGCCACCGTGCCCGGCCCCATTTCATTATTTTTTTTTTTTTTTTTTTTTTTTTTGAGACAGAGTCTCACTCTCTTGCCTGGGGCGAGTGCCGTGGTGTCAGCCTAGCTCACAGCAACCTCAAACTCCTGGGCTTGAGCAATCCTACTGTCTCAGCCTCCCGAGTAGCTGGGACTACAGGCATGCGCCACCATGCCCGGCTGATTTTTTCTATATATATATATTTTAGCTGTCCAATTAATTTTCTTTCTATTTTTGGTAGAGATGGGGTCTCGCTCTTGCTCAGGCTGGTCTCGAACTCCTGAGCTCAGAACGATCCGCCCACCTCGGCCTCCCAGAGTGCTAGGATTACAGGCGTGAGCCACCGCGCCCGGCCCAATCATTTCATTATTTTTTATTTAAGAGTTTGCAATAATTTACTTGCCAACACTTACATTGATTTGTTCAGCCTATTTATATATTTTTCCCTTTTCAATTTTTTAGAACTATTAAGAGTCTTCTAAATGCTTATAGAACTTCTGAATAAAGATACAAAAGCATGGCTCCAAAAATAGGCAATTCTGGCATTGAAGAGCATCAGATTTAAACTTCATCTTGTAAGTGGTCTTCCTTGTTCTTTTTCCGCTTTCCTCCCTTTTTCTTATTTGCCTTCTTTAATTCCTTCTGTGCTTTAGCCGTAAATTCTCTTATTAGCTCTTTGCCCAGTATTCTGTTTCCTTCTACAAACAATATGCATTTGAGCACTTGGTAAAGCAGGCTAGGCTTAAAGCTTCGGGTGGTTTCCTTGTACTTTTAGCACCACTAGTGTTCTGGTGTCAGAATCTATACTTTCCTGATTTTTTTAATGCTCCTGAACATATTTCTGGCTGTTGTTTACAATATTGGTCATTTAAATATTATCATGTCACATAGCAGTATGGTTTTCAACCCATCTGCACAATAGAGTCACCTTGTGACCTTTAAAAAATACCAACACTAGGCCCAGCTCCTGAGCCACTGTCAGAGAGGCAGTAATAGTGATTTGTTGGACAAAGCTAGATGTCACTTAAAAATATTAGTTCCATTGCTTACTGGAAAGAGTCAGCTTTCTTCCCTGAGTATATGACTACGTACACTCATGCTATCATATGACTATTTATGGCTAAAAATGAATACATTTGGGAGATTCCTTTAAGTAATTGTTTCCGATGTAAAATAATTCTGACAGTTGCCTACATTTCTCTTATTTTTTTAATTTGGGAAAATATATGAACCACAGAAAAGTGTAGAGTCTAAAACAACCAACAGCTGAACCTACCACTCAAAATTAACTAATGTGAGCATTGTCATGTGTGCCTCAGATTATTTTTATATGTGTGAGGAATAAAATATTTCTAATAGAGCATAAGTGCTGGTCAGGGAGACCAACAAACAAAGCAATAAGAACGTTAGACTGCTAAACTGTGGCAATGTTGTGAGTACAATACAACTCAGAGAGGAAAGAGACCAGCGGATTCATGAAGGAGGTGAGATTTGAGCAGGGACTTGAGCAAGAGAAAAATGTCACTAGGCAGCAAAATGAAAGGATAACAATCTAGGTAGGGGGAATAACATAAGCCAAGGTCAAAAATAGGAACGAGCACAATGGAGTTATTTGTAAAACTCTTTCATGTGGTCTAACAATAATAGCTAACATTTTTGAGCACTTACTTTATGTCAGACACTATTCCAAGTGCTTTACGTGCATGTGTTGACCCATTTAATACAGCAATACTGTCATCAAGAACGTGCTGCTCAAATCATTTTTTTCTGTTGCCCTTAGACAAGTTGCCATCTTTGAGTCTCAATCTCTCCTTCTGTAAAAAAAGCAGATAATAATACTGTCCCGTGCACATTGGATATATGCATACGGGTAAGCACAATAAGAGACTAAACAAAAGTGATGTAGCTGTTAGGATAAATTGGTGAGATTATGGGTTATATTTATTTTACTTAAATGCATTTTAATATAATATTGGCTTTTTTGAAAGTTTTGTTGAGATATAATCCACATACCATACAATTCACCCATTTAAATGGTACAAACCAATGGTCTTAAGCATATTTCCAGAGTTGTACAACAATCACCATAATCAGTTTTGAATATTTTCATCACTTCAAAGAGAAATACTGCAACCTTTATCTATCATCCCAGGCATCCCCATATTTCTCTCTTCTGTCCTAAACAACCACTAATAATCTGTCTCTATGTATTTGCCTATTCTGGACATTTCGTAAAAATAGAATCATATGTGACTTTTTGTGACTGGCTTCTTTCACTTAGCATAATGTTTTCAAGGTGCATCTACATTGTAGCATGTATCTACTTCATTCCTTTTTTTATATTTATTTTTAAAATTTTCTTGTATAAATTTTTCTTTTATATTATTAAAATTTTATTCCAAAATATTAAGGGGTACAAATGTTTTTGTTACATGGATACGTTTTATAAGGCTTAAGTCAGGGCTTTTTGTGTGCCCATCACCCAAATAGTGTTCATAGTGTTCATTGTACCCAATAGGTAAGTTTTTACCCCTCTCCTTATCCCCCCTCCCCACTTCTTGATTTCCTATGATCTTCACATCTCTCTGTGCCTATGTGTGCCCACTGTTTAGCTCCCAATTATTAGAGAGTACATGTGGTGTCTGTTTTTCCATTCCTGAGATACTTCACTTAGGATAATGATCTCCACTTCCATCCAAGTTGCTGCGAAAGACATTATTTCATTCCCGTTTATGGCTGAGTAGTACTCCATGGTGTAATATATATATACACCACATTTTCTTTATCCATTCATGAATTGATGGGCACTTAGGTTGATTCCACATCTTGTGATTGTGAATTTTGCTGTAATACACATTCCAGTACAGGTGTCTTTTTAATGAAATAACTTCTTTCTTTGGGTAGATACCCAGTAGTGGGATTGCTGGGTCAAATGGTTAAGTCTACATCTATTTCTTCGAGGAATCGCCATACTGATTTTCATAGAGGTTGTACTAATTTGCAGTATCACCAACAATGTATAAGCATTCCTTTCTCTCTGCATCCTCACTAACATCCATTGATTTTTGACTTTTTAATAAAGGCCATTCTGACAGGGCTCAGGTGATACGTCGTCGTAGTTTTAACTTGCATTTCCCTGATTAGTGATGTTGAGTATTTCTTCATGTTCTTTTGGCCATTTGTCTATCTTCTTTTGGAAAACATTCCTTTTTAAATTTAAGGTGAAATTCACATAACATAAAATTAACTGTTTTAAGTGGCGTTTAGTACATTCACAGTGTTGTGCAACCACAACCTCCATCAAGCTCAAAAACATTTTCACAACCCTAAACAAAAACCCACATCCATTAAGCAGTCGCTCACCATTCTCCTCTCTCCAGTCCCTACTAATTGATAGTCTGCTTTCTGTTGCTATGGATTTTCCTCTTCGGGATACTTCATATAAATAGAGTCATACAGCATGTGACCTTTTGGATCTGGCCTCATTCATTCAGCATATTTTCAAGGTTCATCCACATTGTAGCATGTATTAATACTTCATTCCTTTTTATAACTGAGTAATATTCTATTTTATGGATATACCACGTTTTGTTTATCCATTTATCAGTCAAGGGATATTTGGGTTGTTTCCACATTTTGACTATTGTGAATAGTGCTACTATGTACATTTGTGTACAAGTATTTGTTTGAGTACCTGTTCTCAATTCTTTGTATATATACCTGGGTGATATGGTAACTCTTGTTTAACTTTTTTGAACAACTGTCAAACTGCTTTCCAAAATGGCTGCATAATTTTATATTCCCCCGGGCTGTGTATAAGGGTTCCAATTTCTCCACATCCTTGGCTACACTTGCTATTATGTGACTTTTTAGTTATAGCCATTCTACTGAGTGTGAAGCGGTATCTCATTGTGGTTTTGATTTGCATTTTCCTGATGGCTAATGATGTTGAGAATCTTTTCAAGTGCTTATTGGTCATTTGCATATCTTCTTTAGGAAAATGTCTATTCAAATCCTTTACCATTTTAAAAATTAGGTTGTCTTTTTAATGTTGAGTTGTAATCATTCTTTATATATTCTGGATGGAATATTCCTTATCAGATATATAATTTGTAAACATTTTCTCACATTATGTAGGCTGTCTTTTCACTTTGTTGATAGTGTCCTTTGAAGCACAAAAGTTTTTAATTTTGGTGCCCAATTTATTTATTTTTTTATTGTTTGTACTTTTAGTGTCATATCTATGAATCCATTGCCAAGTCCAAGGTCATGAAGATTTACCCGTTTTCTTAAAAGAGTTTTACAGTGTTGACTCCTACATTTAGATCTTTAATCCATTTTGAGTCAATTTTTGTATATGGTGTGAGATAAGGATCCAACTTGATTCTTTTGCATGAGCCTATCCAGTTATCCTAACACCGTTTGTAGAAAAGACTATTCTTTTCCCATTGAATGGTCTTGACACCCTTGATGAAAATCAGTTGACCATAGATATGTGGGTTTATTTCTGGACCCAAATTCTGTTCCATTGATCTATATGTCTATGCTTATGCAAGTACTATACTACACTGTCTTGATTATTGTAGCTTTGTAGTAACATTGGAAATAGGAAAGTGTGACTCCTCTAACTTTGTTTTTCAAAGTTGTTTTGTCTATTCTGGATCTCCTGAGTTTCCATAAGAATTTTAGGATCATCTTGTTAATTTTGTACAAGGAAGTCACATGGTGTTCTAATAGAGATTGTGGTGAATCTATAGAAGGAATATTACCATCTTAACAATGTTAAATCTGATCCATGAACATAGGATGTTCTTCCATTTATTTAGATCTTTTAAAATTTTTTTCAATATTTCATTTGAATATGTTTTTAGAATGTTTTCCACTTCTTTTGTTAAATTATTCTTAAGTATTTTATTTTTTGATGTTATTGTAAATAGGATTATTTTTTAAATCACACTTTAGATTTTTCTTTTTTTCAATAGATTTTTTATTTTTTTATTTTTATTTTTTGTAGAGGCAGGGTCTCCCTATGTCTCCCAGGTTGGTCTTGAACTCCTGGTCTCAAGCAATCCTCCCACCTCAGCCTCCCAAAGTGCTAGGATTACAGGTGTGAGCCACCACGCCTGGCCTTAGATTTTTGTTAGTGTATAGAAATAAATTGATTTTTATATATTGATCTTATATCCTGAAACTATTTGTTCTAATAGTTTTTTAGTGGATTTATAGGATTTTATACATATATAAGGTCATGTCATCTCTAAATAAATATAATTTTACTTCTTTTCCATCTAGATGCATTATATGTCATTTTCTGGGCAATTGCCCTGGCTAGAACCTCCAGTACAATGTTCAATAGAAATATTGAGAGTGGACATCTTTGTCCTGTTCCTAATCTTAGTGGGAAGGCATCCAGCCCTTCACCATTAATTGTTAGCTGCAGTATTTTCACAGATGCTCTTTATCAGATTGAGAAAAGTTCCTTTCTACTCCTACTTTGTTGAGTGTTTTTATTATGAAAGGATGTTGGGTTTTGTCAGTTGCTTTTTCTGCATCTATTGAGATAACTGTGAAGCTAAAAAATATTTATTAATTGATTTTCATATGTTAAATCAATTTTCCATTCCTGGAATATATCTCCCTAGATCATGGTGTATAATTATTTTTGTATGTTTCTGGATTCTGTTTGCTAGTGTATGTTGAGGATTTTTGCATCCATATTCATAAAAGATAATGGTCTGTAGTTTTTTCTTGTGATGTCTTTGTCTAGTTTGGCATTAGAGTAATACTGGCCTCATAGAATGAGATGGAAAGTATTCTCTCCTCTTCTAAATTTTGGAAGAGTTTGTGAAGAATTAGTATTAATTTTTCTTTAAACATTTGGCAAAATTCACTTGTGAAGCTATCTGGGTCTGGGCTTTCCTTTGTGGGTAGTTTTTGATAATTAATTTAATGTCTTTATTTGTTATAGGTCTATTCAAATTTTCTCTTTTGAGTCAATTTCAGTAGTTGTGTCTTTCTAAGAATTTGTTCATTTAATCTGTTATTTCATTTATTGGCATAAAATTGTTCATAGTACTCCTTCATAAGCCTTTTCATTTTCTGTAATGTTCCTTCTTTCATTTCTGATTCGAGTAATTTGAGTCTTTTTTCCTCATCTTGTACATTAGACCTTTCAACTTGTTCATCCTACATTCTTTCTCTTTTTTTTTTTTTTGAGACGGAGTCTGGCTCTGTTGCCCTGGCTAGAGTGCCGTGGCGTCAGCCTAGCTCACAGCCACCTCAAACTCTTGGGCTCAAGCAATCCTCCTGCCTCAGCCTTCCAAGTAGCTGGGACTACAGGCATGCGCCACCATGCCCGGCTAATTTTTTCTATATATATTTTTAGTTGTCCAGATAATTTCTTTCTACTTTTTTAGTAGAGACGGGGACTCGTTCTTGCTCAGGCTGGTCTTGAACTCCTGACCTTGAGCGATCCACCTGCCTCGGCCTCCCAGAGTGCTAGGATTACAGGCGTGAGTCACCACACCCGGCCTCTTTCTTCTTTTTTATATAAGCATTTACAGTTATAAATTTCTCTCTAGGCACTGCTTTAGCTACATCCCATTGGTTTTGGTATGTTGTGTCTTTATTCTCATTCATCTCAAAGTATTTTCTAATTTCCCTCGTGATTTCTTCCTTGTTGCATTAGTTGCTTAGTAGTGTTTGAATTTCCACATATCTGTGGATTTCCCAAATTCCATTACTTATTTCTAATTTATATTGTGGTTATTATATATTATTATTTCTAATTCCATTGCGGTTGGAGAATATACTTTGTGTTGCTTCTATCTGTTTAAATTTATTGAGGCTTGTTTTATGGCTTAGCATATGGTCTCTCCTGGAGAATGTTCCATATGCACTGGAGAATGTATATTCTGCTGTCATTGAGTGTTCTACAGATTTCTGTTAGGTCTAGTTGATTTATAATGTTGTTCAAGTCATCTATTTCCTTATTGGTCTTCTGCCTTGTTGGTCTATCAATTATTGAAAGTTCAGTATTGAAGTCTCCAACCATTTATTTTCTCTTTCTTTCTTTCCTTCTTTTCTTTCCTTTTTTTCCTCCTTCCATTCTCTCTTTCTTTCTATTACAGGAGTACAAACGCTTTGGTTACATAAATTGCCTTTGCACCACCTGAGTCAGAGCTACAAGGGTGCCCATCCCCTAGACAGCACATACTGTACCCATTAGGTGTGAATTTACCCATTCCCCACCTCCCCCTCCCACCTGCCCAACACCCGATGAATGTTACTTCCTATATATGCACATAAGTGTTGATCAGTTAGTACCAATTTAATGGTGAGTACATGCGGTGTTTGTTTTTCTATTCTTGTGATACTTCTCTCAGAATGGGCTCCAGCTCCACCCAGGATAATACAATAGGTAGTTCACCATTTATTTTTATGGCTGAGTAGTACTCCATGGTATACATATACCACATTTTATTAATCTATTCATATATTGATGGGAGTCTCCCACCATTATTCTTGAATTATGTATTTCTCCTTTCATTTCTGTCAGTTTGTACTCTATGAATTTTGGTGCTCTGTTGTTAGATTCACATATATATTTATAATTGATATATCTTCCTGCTGAATTGACCATTTTATCATTATAAAATGTCCCTCTTTAGTAGATTGTTTTTCATTTTGAAGCCTATTTTGTCTGGTATTAGTATAGCCACTTCAGCTTTCTTACGGTTGCTGTTTGCATTTTACATCTTTTTTCTATTCTTCCACTTTTAATTCATTTATATCTTTGAATCTTAAGTGTGTTTCCTATACACTGCATTTATTTGGGATCTTGTTTTCTTATCTAGTCTAACAATCTCTGCCTTTTGATTGGATAACACACTCACAGTTAATGTTATTATTTGTATAGTTGGATTTACTTCTGCCAGTTTCCCTTATGCTTTCTATACATCTCCTCTTTTTTCCTTTATTCCTCCTATACTTTCTTTTGCATTGAATAAATATTTTCTGATATTAATTTTTAAATTGTTTTTTTACTACAGGCGGTCCCTAGGTTACGGAAAAGATACATGCCTGAAAATGTCTGTAGGTTGGATTTTCATGTAACTTGGATCCTTGATGAATCTGAGTAAATGCAAATTACATATATGGTAATAATAATAATACTATAATGGTTCATATGTGGTAATAATAAGACAGTGTAATACTGTAATAATAATAATACCCCTGTACTGTAATAAGAAGTTACAGAAACTACTGTGCTCTTTCTTTTAATTCAAAGAAACAGAACATCAAAACAAACTCATACAAAAAGTTTAGATAGGAGACAGGAGAAATTTCAAAAAAGAATATTAAAAGTTAACACTCACCTAATGTTGCATCAATGGAAGGCTAATAGGAATGTTATGCTTATTTTGATCTTTTAACCAAATCAATAATAACCTTTCCATTTCCATTTCAATAATTAACCCACTACACTACTTGGTAATAATTGATGCTTTCATTGGAGCACTGCCTTTCACATGTTCCATTATTCATACTTTATCCTTTATAATTGTTCTGATAGTTGAGCAACTGAAGCCTAATGCTTTCCCAATGAATAATGGTGCCAGGCCTTTCTCTGCGCTCTTAATTATTTCTACTTTTGTTTCCACTGTAATCATCTTTTTCTTTGCTGTGGGCTCACCTGAACTTGCAGTGTACTTTCGCTTTGGATGCATGGTCATAAGGATAAATACAGACTCACAAAATCAAATAAAAGTTAACACAGAAGTTACGCTGTGCATAAGCCACCATATAAACAACGAAACTAACTGCTAGTGTAAATATGCTGCGCCAACGAACTGCTTATGCCATGCGGTTTTGTTTATATGTGTGGAAGAAACTAGTTCCTGAATTATTAACTTATTATTTAACTGTAAATTATCCTTATGGGGAGCCTGTTCATAAGTACTGAACCCCGTAAGTTGGATCGTCCATAACCCAGGGTCTGCCTGTATATATTTTTTGAATTGTTTCCTCAGTTGTTGCTCTAGGGCTTACCATATACCTCTTAACATCTGAATCTGCTTTAAATTTATACTAACTTAATCCCAATTAGATATAGAAGCATTACTCTTATATAGCTCCATTCCCTGTTCCCTCTTTTTGTGGTTTTGCTATACATATTTTATATGTATGTTACAAACCCAGTAATACATTATTATAACTATTGCTTGAAATACTTTTATGCCTTTTGAAAAGGCTGAGAAGAAAATAGAGAAAATACATACTTATAGCTTTTGTTACATTAGTCTTATTTCCCATTTCTGGTTCTCTCCATTTGTTCCTGTGAATTTAAGTTACCATTGGGAGTCATTTCCTTAGTCCAATACAGCTTTGTTCCCACGAACCTCCTTTGTGCTGCTATTGTTAAATATATTACATTTCTATGTTATAGGCCTAACAATAAAATTATATACATATTGTTTTATTCAATTGCTTTTTAAATCAATTAAGAAAGGAAAATAAATACGTACATATGGCATCTTTATCAATGCCCTCCCTTTTCTTTTGGATTCATAGTATTGTCTGGAGTTGCTTTTTTCAGCCTGAAGAGCCTTTTTTAGTACATCTTGTAAGGTGGGTCTGTTAGCAATAAATTTTCTTGATTTTTCTTTATCTGGGAATTTCTTCATTTTGCCTTCATTTTTGAAAGACAATTTTATTGAAGATAGGATTCTTAGCTGACAAATCTTTTTTTTCTTGGAGTGCTTTGAATATGTTATCCCACTGCCTTCTACCCTCCATTACTTCTGTTGAGAAGTCAGCTATTCTTATTGAGATTCTCTTGTTAAGTGATGATTTGTTTTTCTCTTGCTCCTTTAAGACTTTCATCCTGTCTTTGGAGTTCAGCATTTTTACTATGTGTGTTTGTGCATCTCTTTGCATTTATCCTCTTAGAATTTGTTGAGTTTCTTGGATGTATAAAGTTTTTCATCAAATTTGGGAAGTTTTCAGGCACTATTTCTTTAAATATTTTTTCTTTTCTCTCTCCTCTCCTTTTGGAACTCCTATTACATGTATGTTAGCTAACTTAATGGTATCTCTTATTTCTCTGAGGCTCTGTTCATTTTTCTTCATTCTTTTTTCTCTATAATATTTTTAGACAAAGAAAAAAAGGAGAAAATGTGAGAAGGATAAGAATGGAAAAGAGTTACATTAAGAATCACTTTGGTGAGCTTTTGAGATGCTCATAATTTCATGGCATCTTCCCCGTAAAGTGCTGCAGTGGTTTGCTCATTATCCAAGTGTTCATATTTAATATATTGTTGACAGAAAGGGGTGGCCATCAGACCAGCTTATTTAAATTTCTATTCCACTGAGAACTTGAAGCTGACCAGATTTCACCAGAACTCACCCAGGTTCATGTTTCATGTCCACAACAAACTAACCTGATATATCTTTCTATAGGGTGACAGAGTAGTCTTGGGAACCCATGACAAGATATATGTGCCAAGGCCTCCATCTGCTGAGGCTCTAGCAAATTAAAATCACCCATGGCTAGGGACAGTCTAGATCTTGGGAGGCACCACCCACAGTGTGAACTCCCAGAGGAAAGTTTCTTGGTGCCAGCTGCTCTACTCAGTGTTCTAGGCATTGGAGACGTAGCAATAGTGAAGACCAGGTGTCTGCTCTTGCGGCGCTCGCATTCTAGCATGGGAGACAGATTGCAAACCAACACATAAAGCAAGAAAAATATCAGAGTAATAATGTCAGATATGCACAGAAATAAATGATGATGATGTGATGAGAGTGACTTGGGTGATATTTTATATTGCATACACAGGAAAGGTCTCCTGTAAGGAGGTGACATCTAAACCAAACTGAATTGTAAGATTCTTCTAGACAGCAGGAATAGCTAATGTGAAGGAACTGAAAAGGGTGGGGATGAGCTTACTCATTGGAGGATCAGACAAGCTATGACTAGAATGTAGTAAGAAAGATGGAAAAAGAAGTCTGAGAGGCAGCCAGGGGCTAGGCCATGTAGGACTTTGCTAACCCAAGTTACGGAGTTTGGATTTTAGTCTAGGTTTGATGGGATGCTATTAGAGTGTTAAGCCGAAGAGTGATGTGATCTTACATTTTAAAACCACTATAGTTTCTTTGTGCATAATGAAAGTGGAAGCTGGAGAATTGCATAGGAGGCATTTGTAGCATGTCTTGTAAAAGATGTTAATGACTGGAGCTGGTGATAATAGAGATGGAGAGAAGCGAGATGGAGAGAAGCAAAATCGATTCGGGGTATGTATGGGATTTGCTGACAAATTGAGTGTAGAAAGTGAAGGAAACAGAGGAATAGGGAGCAATTTCTAGATATTTGCCTTGTGCACTTGGGTGGGTAGCAGTGCCATTTATTGAACTGGGAAAGAATAGGCTTGAATAAGCAGGGAGTTTAGCGGGGAATGGAGAGATATATCACAAGATCTGTTTTGATTATGTTAAGTTGGAGATACCTACTGGTATTTCAAGTACAAATGGTTAAGTAGGCAGCTAGGTAAACAAGTCTGAAATTACAGGATGTGAGCTGGGGTCACTTGCTTTCAGCCTGAAGGAGCTGCCAGGGAGGCAGGAGGCACTCTGAGAGAATGCTTTAGGCAATCTAAGGGAAATTGTTTCAAGAAGGTGCTGGAATGTGCTGACAGGCCCAGATTCCAATCCCAGTGTGTGGTTTACTTCCCCTCTCTGAATTTTCTTCTCCACCTGTAAAATGGGGATAATACCTGATTTGGGGGGAGGGTTGTGATGCTAAAGGAAATAAGGAAACAGCACCATCCTTAGCATATACAAAGCATTCAACACGTAGCAACTACTAGTACCATCCCCACCTCTGGTTTGATAAGAATTGGTCAAACTAGCTATATTTTCTCAAGCAAAGATATAACTTAGAAGGACAGTGCTATGACTATGCTGTGGCCTTCATTCACTGTCCTTCAGTAAGCCCTCTATGAAAACAGCACAGGTTACTGCCACATATCAGGAAACAGTATTCCCTACTTAGCTCTTTTTTACAAATGCTGTTTACTCTGCCTAAATAAGTCAAGACATTTAATATAACTTTTAAAAGTTTCAAATGATGTCATAGTAACCACCAAAGTATTAGGTGCCTTCTTTCTTGTGCTAAACACACACACACACACACACACACACACACACATCAGTCTTAGCAACTCAAGTTACAGGAAGAGAGATATCAAACTCAAAGAATTTAGGCTACCTTCCAAATATTAAAATAATAATGCAACAACAATAGTTAACATTCATGGAGGGGTTAGTCTAAGCCAGAAAATACTTTGCTAATTCTTAGTTCTATTAACGCATTTAATCCCCGAACTATCCTATAAGAGTGGGAATAATCTTATCCCTTTATCATCTTTTGGAATACATGAGCTTTAAATGAGAGTTAGCCTATTAGAATTGCACTGGCTAGGTATCCCACTGCCTTTTTCCTGGGAGGTGTGAAACAGTTGCTCAATGAACAGCTGAAGACTGGCTGAAGAATTAATCCCGGGTATTGGAGATAAAAGGCATTTTTCTTTGTTTTTATATTATAATATGCCTTTAGCAGATGACCATGACAGAGCTTCAGCTTCAGCTTCCAAAGCTGTTAGCATATCTTACAATACCTGGCTGAGGTATTATGAAGAAGGAAAATAACAAGCAAAATAATGCAATTGTGTGCAATCAGCAATGTTACCAGATCACCTTATCATCTTTTCTGCAGTATTTTATCACTTAAATGTCTTGCTGAGTCTTTACCAGCATAACTTCATTTAAAACAATCTTAAAACTTAAAAATTTCACCATGAAACAAAGCTTATTTTCTATGAAAACCTGTGAAATCTAGAGCCAATCTAGACTTTTTCTGAGAAGATGGAATCATTCAGATAGAGGGACTTTCCAAACAACTTTTGTCATTAATGTTTATTTCAATTAAAGAAATGTGAATTCAGAATCAATGTAAGGTAAAACGTCAAAGTATCTGGCAAAAGAAATGCTATTAAGAGTCTGAGTAAAATGTCTGTGGTACCTGTTCTATGTATTACAGACATTAACAAAATAAAAACCACATTCTGAAGACAATCAAATTCTGATAAATTCTAGTTTGTAAAAATCAATTCAGTGGTACAGTCCCCCCAGGGGAGAAGCATTTCCCTTTTTACCAAGTTAAAAATCAAAAGGGCACATTTTCCTCTTCTGGTGTCATCACAGCACCATTTACATGTACAAACCCAAATCCTTTTATCAGAGAATACAGTAAACTCTAACAAGACTCTGGTATTTAACAGGCAAACAAGTCTGAAATTACAGGATGTGAGCTGGGGTCACTTGCTTTCAGCCTGAAGGAGCTGCCAGGGAGGCAGGAGGCACTCTAAGAGAATGCTTCAGGCAATCTAAGGGAAATTGTTTCAAGAAGGTGCTGGAATGTGCTGACAGGCCCAGATTCCAATCCCAGTGTGTGGTTTACTTCCCCTCTCTGAATTTATATGTAGTACATATAAATTATATGTAGTACATTATATGTAGTACATATAATGTACTACAAAACATTTTCGTTTGAAAATAAAAATGTATAATCTATTTATGTATAATCTATCAAACAATCAAAACAAATATAAAGTGGAACAAAATTTCTAAACAGAAGTTCAAAAACCTTGGCAAAACTATACATTAACATCAAATAACATCTATCTTCATTTATCAACTAAAACACTCACTAAAAATAATGATTTCTATATGTGTAAACTGAGTGTAACACTTCAACATGTCAATAGAAATTGCTGCTTTGTCACAAATTATCAAAGTCTGTTCTCTGAGTAATTTGAATAAATTTCAATTATAGGCAAATGAAGACTAAAAAATAGATGCAGTGCATCAAAGTTTTCGGAGACCTACATATAAGTAATTTCCAAACACATAAATTATTATATGCTTGTGGTTTAGAACAAATTTTCCCTGAGCACTCTTTCTGCCTGGTTAGAAAAATTCAAACATGATCTATAAAATAGAATTTCATTTTGATTTTTCTTGAATATATGTAATTTTTCACCCATCTAATCTATTTGGAAATTTCTTAGACATCTCTAAAGTAACTAGCAATTTTAACTGTTTAAAGGGGCTATTTGAATGGCTACAGAAATATGGTTAGGTCTTAGAGCCCTGAGAACTGTACAGTGAGTGTCTCATATAGCTGAAATGATTTACTCTCCTAAAACTATCAATGGTTATTTTAACAAATTCAGAATGGCACTAGTTTCACAGAAGAAAGAGATAATAATCAGTAATTCCAGCTCAGATGACCAAAAGATAAGCATTAAAAACTGAAAGAAAAAAAAAGTTGGATTAACATTGTACTTTCCATGGAATAATGCTGAAAAAAATTAACCCTTCTGCCCAACACAGTATTGAAATACCTCACCTTGAAACTTTATTTAATGCACTCTTGAGATCTGTGGCTCCTTAATATTCATGCAAACTTAAAATTAGCATCATTGGGAATTTCATCATACAAACTGTAGTTCTCAATGCTATCCCAACACTTACAACCCAAACAACATCCTATGATCAGTGCACATGCAGGATAACACTACCATTTGTGTTCCTCTAATTTTTTAAGGTCTTTAAAAAAATTATTTGACAGTTTAGGCCTCTTCTTTTTCAAATATTTAAAGGAAAACAAATATTGGGAGTCTAAACTATGCAAATTTGTAAATAATTGTTTTTTACATAGCCTAGAATCATAACTAAAAGAAAATTAGATTTAAGAATTTTCATATTTACAATTAGATTTTCAAAAAACCTAACTATATATTTCTCTTAGCATTATGATTTATGTGGCTTGCAAGAATAATCAATAACTTAAAAAATTAAAACTTTAAAAGTCATCGTTCTGAAGATCTTCGAGAAGTGAGCAATTTCAGATATCCAGGAGTGTGCCTTCTGTCTTTTTAGTTTTATTTAAAGGTGCTTTATGCAGGACGCCCTTGACCAAAACGACTTTTAGACCTAGAGTTTTTAAACAGAAAAGAAGATCAGAGTTGCTTCTAAAACAAAAGGAAGTTGCCACTGCTTTAGATTATGTTTGCTTGTCAATATCTAAGCTTATGAATCTTCATGTAGCTCCAAAATCCATTTTCTAAAACCCTTGGAATGAGATGTATTTTGGAATTAAGATTTTTTTTTTTTTTAATTTTTGAGAAGTAATATGGTTGTATATTATAAATCTGGGGCAGTGCTCCATAATCAAGCATATTAATGTTCAGCAAATGAACATGTACATTAAGTGGGATAAATAAAAACTATGAATATCATCATAGCAGCTCAGTTCAAGTTTGAATTGCTATAAATGTATGAAAAAAAATTTTTGGCTTTCTGAGCCTTCTGGATTTCAGAATTACATATAAAGCTTTAGGATCTGCAATATCAATGTTCAAATCTTAGTAACTGATTTCTAACAGAAAATTTGTAATGTAAAATGGCACAAGCCTCACCAGCTAGATTTTATTAAGAGGAAGAAAATAATAAAACAAGGAATGGTAAAGACTTCAGTGATTTATATAAAATAACAATATTTAATCTACAAACAGTACAAAAATGCCATTAACTCACAGTAGCACTATACATTTTTATCAGGAGATGGGTCAGAATGAAGCTGGCCCAATAAACAGAAAACTTAAAAAAAAGAACACCTACACTTTCATTAGATTTTGTCTTCATGACCTTTTTATTTTTTAATTTTTTTTTTGTAGAGACAAGGTCTCATGATGTTGTCCAGGCTGGTCTTAAACTCCTGGATTCAAGTGATCCTCCTGCCTCCACCTCCCAAAGTGCTAGAATTACAGGTGTGAGCCACCACACCCAGCCCTTTTTAAATCTTAACTTTTAAGTTAAAATCTGGTTCTGATTAATGCCTTGATAATCTAATCCTTGAAACAAAACATAAAACCAAACTCAAATTATGTGCTTCTAGTGTTCACATGATTTATCTTAAAAAAAATTCACTTCAAAGCCAGTGGCATTCTGATTATTTTATGCTGATTTACCTTGTGTTTTTCTCTGAGCTGCTTTGCCGTGCACTAACTGGCACTGAGGCCTTGATTTGTGCTTCAAGCCTGGAATAAATACCTCCTGCAAACTGCAGAATAAAGAGAATTAAGTCATCTTCCCAGAATCAATAGAGAGACTGCTTTATTAAAATGAGATTACTTTTTAATTTAGAAGTAATTTTATTTTGATTTTTAAAATAAAGCCTTTTTGAGGTGTCATTTATATACAGCACAATTCACCATTTCAGTGTACAGCTCTGGATTTTGACAAATGCATAGAGCTGTGTAACCACTGTCACAATGAAGACATAGGTCTATCACCCCCAAGAAAATTTCCTTGTGCCCATTTTAAGTCAATCCACCTACTACTAGCAATTCCTGGCAACCACTGGTCTGTTTTCTGTCCCTGTAGTTTTACATTTTCCAGAACATTATAGAAATGGAATCATACAGTATATAGCCATTTGAATCTGGCTTCTTTCACTTAACATAATGTATACGAGATTAATCCATGTTGATGCATAAATCAGGAGTTTATTCTTTGTTATTCATACAGTTGGTTTATCCAGTTACCAGGTGAAGGACATCATTTGGGGTGTTTCTAGTTTTTAGCAATTATGAATAAAGCCACCATAAAAATATGTGAATTGATGAGTATGGTGAATGTTAATAAGAAACTGCCTAACTATTTACCAAAGTGGCCATTCTTTTTCGTAATCCTACTACTTATCTATGACAGTTCCAGTTGCTCCTTATCCTCATCAACCCTTGGTTTTTTGTGGTTTTTTTTTTGAGACAAGATTTTACTCTTTTGCTCAGGGTAGAGTGCAGTGGCGTCATCATAGCTCACTGCAGCCTTGAACTCCTGGCCCAAGCCATCCTCCTGCCTCAGCCTTCTGAGTAGCTGGGACTACCAGGGCATGCCACCACATCGGATTGATTTTTCTATTTTTTGTAGAGACAGGGTCTTGTTGCTCAGGCTGGTCTTGAACTCCTGGGCTCAAGCGATCCTCCCTCCTTGGCCTCCCAAAGGGCTAGGATTACAGGTATGAGCCACTGTACCTGGCTGTTTTTTTTGTTTTGTTTTAATTTTAGACATTCTAGTTGGTACATGGTGGTATGAGGTTTTAATTTACATTTCCCTAATGTTGCATCTTTTTGTGTGCTTATTTGTTATCTGAATCCCTTCTGTCATGGTGTCTGGTTAATTTTTTGTCCATTTATTTTTATTGGGTTTTTAATTTTATTATTGAGTTTTGAGAGTTCTTTATATATTCTGGATACACATCCTCTTTCATGTCAGTGTTTTACACATATTTTCTCATAGTTTATGGCTTGTCTTTTCATTCTCTTAATAGTGTTTTTGAAAAGGAGAACTTTAAATTTTGATGAAGTCTAGTTTTCCCATTTTTTTCATTTATGGATGATGCTTTTGGTGTAGCTAAGATTTGCTACAATAGTTGCCTAGCCTAAGGTCACAAACATTTTCTCCTATGTTTCCTTTTAGAAGCTTTATAAGGAAGTAAATGTTTAAATAAAAGAATGAGGGCAAGAGTTATGATGCATACGTAATACCAATACTAACAATATATAATGTAATATGTGACTAATATGTAATTCTAGTAAGAATATAGGTACTTCTAAGTCATCATTTGCAGCATGAGAACATTTTATCAGAGATGACATTAAGCACCACATGCAGAGTTGATCGAAATCAGTACTTTCAGAAATTAGCATTTCATCAACAATATACAATTAACCTACTTTTGGTGTGATATCACACTTTCAGCAACGATATATCTTTTTACATGTTTTATAGAGGACCCATGGACCATCGATAATAAGAGGTGGGGGAAAACTTATGTGAATGAACTGGCTAACTGGTATAGAATATAAAAATATCTAAATTACTCTTTTAAAATTCTGCCTAAAATATCTTTATACTCCTTGCTGAAAATAAAAGTAGGAAGGCATGTCTTATGCAAGTACAGTACACTATTAATAGTATGAAATTCTTACTTCTTTTGCTTCCTTTGATTTGACTCGGTCCAGATCACCCAATCTCATTTTTATTAGGTGCCCTGTAATTTCAGACATCCGCCGCTGATCTGAAGGTAAAAAATAATAAACTTCACTTTTCATCAGGATGATTTATAACTTTTTTTTCCTTAAAAAAGTCGGTAATCACCAAGGGTATGATAATATTTTACAGACACATACATCTATATATCTGTGAAGAATTTAAGGTAGCAAGTGGCAAAATGACTCGCACATGGATAATTGTCCTGCTTTTTAGATCACTATAAAACTTCCTAAAACATACCTTTATAGTGAAAATGACAGGCAAAAGTCTATCTGAGAGATCTCAAAACCACAGATGCATAAAACATGGTTCGCTGGGATTGTCTAGTAGTGAAACTCTGGTTATTGCCTAAGGGAATGTGCAAATTTGGGGTCTTATTTTAGCTGGAACCTTTAAAGCTATTCAGCATACTTCATAATGTGAAAGATACTCCAATTGCTGTTGTTTATATCCAATGTGTATATTACCCCAATAATAAAATTTACCATCTTCTCTTTGTGCATCCTGGTTGAATCTCAAGGATCTTGTGGCATCCCACTTATTCTTCTGCATACTCACACTATTGAAAAAATTGAACAAAATCAGCATTGATGCTGCTTTATGAGTGGACATCCAATTGGATTAAGACGCAATACTCACACGAAAGGAGACACATCTCTAGAAGCTGACTAAAAAAGAGTAGACAACATTGAGGCCCAGTTAGAACAAATTTACTGATTAGTGTTATAGTTAATAACAAAAAGAGTTCACACATATTGAGACTGCAAGACACTGTACCAAGAACATCACAAGTGCTATTTCATTTAAACCTTGCAACCACCATGTAAGACAGGCACTATTATTATCTCCATAATATTAATAAAACAGGTTTAGAGAAGTTAAGAAACTTCTCTGAAGAGGTACAGACCTAGAATTTGAACTCAGCTTTATTTGCCCACCTTGGAGTCCCAGCTTATGCAGTCTTTTAGATGAACCCTGTGATACTTAACACGAAGATGAATGTACAACCTGTCAATTTAACTGTGTGGATCTTATCTCAGTCCCAACCTTCCATGCATTTTTGAAATTCATGGTTTCTTTTTTTAGCCAACTGTGGTTATTATTATCTTTTTATTGCTACCTGGCTTTTTACCCCTTTTTTCAAAGGCATATGGAAATAAGAATTATTTTAAAAGGTCATAAAATATAATTTATTTTAATTTAAAAGTCTGTTTATTTTTTGAATAAGTAATACTGGTTCAAAATTCAAAAGGTGTAAGTAGCACATATAATAAAGAGCCTCTCATCTCTGTCTCCCACACATTCAGTTCCCTTCTTTAGAGGAAACCAATCTTACCAATTTCTTATGTAGCCTTCCAGAGATAATTTATATATATACAAGGAAGCTCATATATATATTTTCCCCCCATCTATTTTACACAAAGGGTACTGTATCATGCCACTATCTACTGTTATGCACCTTCCTCTTTTCATTTGTCAATATATCTTAGAGATCTTTAATCTCAGTCTGTAAAGAACGTCTTCATTCATTTTTACACTGCTGGCATTCCACCGTGTATCCATTACTCTTTTCTTTTGGATTTTTCCTGGCTATACTCACTTCCTTATTTTTCCGTATGAACTTTAGAGTAATAATACATAATTTAGAGTTACCTTCTCCAATGCCTTTTCTTTCTTCTGAGCACAGGGGGAAGACATCTGCTTTTTTGGCTGTTTAGTGAACTTCTTTGGCTTCTCCTTTTTCCCTGATAATGTAAGGTCAATGTTAAAAGCTTAAGTACCATATCCGTCTCCAATATACTTGCTACTTCTAGACAATAAACTAATTTTTAAAAAAACATTGTTTTAAAAAAATAGCAAATTACTTCGGGATGAAAAGCAAATATATGGTGAAATAAAGTTGAAATTGCTTTACAGAGGTTCATTTTAACTACTTCTTTCTACTTGGTGAAAACCTTTGGCGGAAAAGTGAGGGCAACGAATTCAAAGTCTCAATGAAATGAAATATAGAAAAATGATGAGACAAACTACATATTTATTTCTCTGACTCTATTTCTACAGTGGAGCAATCTGATTACAAAATTTTCATTTAAAAATAACTATAACTTGGAAAAACACAATTTGAGAATGGGAGAGAGAAAAATTCACAAAAAATCTATGAAATGCCATTTGCTCGGGTAGGAGGTAGGACAGCAATGATCTTGGAAAAAAGTAAATTTGGGACAAATTATATTCTGGACTAGGGCATTCCTGGAGTCAATATTCTTAATCTATTTTGGCTGACAGTGTCGTGGAGAAAGGAGAGGGGCAGAAAAGGAAGAGAAAGAGGCATTTCTCTAACAACAACATATGAGGGTCAGAATAATATCCTACATAACTTTCCTAAGCATCAATTATTTGCATAGCGACTTCACAATTTTTGCAATATCATTTAAGAGGGAAACTTTGTATCACTACCACAAATGGAAAACCTGTAAAACATGCTACGTAGACTATAACCTTGAAGATACTATAATAAAAACAGAGCATAGTAATCTAGAGAGATTTATTTGTCTGCTGGCATGCCCTAAACCCCTGACACGTGTCTCTTTGTTAAACTGGGAGATTACCAAGTGTTATAAAATTGCTAAAAGACATGATAGAGGCCGGGCGCGGTGGCTCATGCCTGTAATCCTAGCACTCTGGGAGGCCGAGGCGGGTGGATCACTCAAGGTCACATGTTCAAGACCAGCCTGAGCAAGAGCGAGATCCCGTCTCTACTAAAAATAGAAAGAAATTATCTGGACAACTAAAAATATACATATAGAAAAAATTAGCCGGGTGTGGTGGCGCATGCCTGTAGTCCCAGCTACTTGGGAGGCTGAGGCAGGAGGATTGCTTGAGCCCAGGAGTTTGAGGTTGCTGTGAGCTAGGCTGATGCCACAGCACTCTAGCCAGGGCAACAGAGCCAGACTCTGTCTCAAAAAAAAAAAAAAAAAGGCATGATAGAGCAGGATGTCTGATAATGGCAATGTGAAGGGGCTGGACAATTCCTTCCAAAGAAAACAATTATAAAAACAGACCAATAATATTATAAACAACCATCTGATGGTACTGGCAAATAATCAAAGGTAGGTGGCAAGTTGAGTGTTTATAAGTGAAAGATGCATGAGGTAAGAACTGTGAGTTTGTGGCTTTCTTGTCTGAAGGCACTTCCTAACCTCCCTGGCTCAGGGAGGAGAATTGCAGCCTTATGCACCCCAGGGAGAGATTACAGAGTTCAAAGCAATAGAGAAGCTGGAAATATAAAGGGGAAATTTTGGATGTAAGAAAGCCACAGAAGACCTGAAATCTAAAATGTGAGTATAAACTCTGCCCATATTCCCAGCTGCGTGTTAAACTGTGCAAGTATATGGGACACCCTAGGAAGCCCAGCTAAAAGGTAGGCAGAAACGAGGGTGGGATATCTACCCTTGTAAGACAAAACTATTACTGGTGAGATTTGGGACTTTCTTATGCTTTTGATTGAATTCTTCCCCCAAAGTGCACAAAAAAATCAGTTTACACATCCAAGAAGCTCAACAAATCCCAAGTGTGATAAACAAAAAGAAAACCACATCTAGGCACAACACAGTCAAGATTCTGGAAGACAAAGATAAAATCTCTAAAGCAGCAAGATAAAAAGGATATATTACATACAGGGATGATGACATGATTGAGGCTAACTTCCTTTTTTGTTTTTTTTTTTTTTTGGAGACGAGGTCTTGTTCTGTTGCCTAGGCTAGAGTACAGTGGCCTTGTCACAGCTTACTGCAACCTCAAACTCGTAGGCTCAAGCAATCCTCATGCCTCAAGCTTCCTGAATAGCTAGAACTACAGGTGCACACCACCGTGCTTGGCTAATTTGTCTATTTTTTGTGGAGATGGAGCCTTGCTCTTGCTCAGGCTGGTCTTGAACTCCTGACCTCAAACAATCCTCCTGCCTTGGCCTCCCAAAGTGCTGGGATTACGGGCGTGTGCCACCATGCCTGGCCTGAGGCTGACTTCTTATCAGAAACAATGGGGGCCAGAAAACTTTGGAATGACACATTCGAAGTGCTGAAAGAAAAAATAATTATTACCCAAAAACTCCAAATTGAGCAAAACTGTATTTCAAAAACAAAAGTAAAATAAAGACTTTTTCAGATAAATAAAATGAGACAATTCACTGCTAGTAGACCACTATGGGAAATAAAGAAGGAAGTCCTACAGAATGAAAGAAAATGACAGTAGATGGTAACTCAGATATACAGGAAAAATGGCAAATATGTGGGTTAATATAAAAGACTAAATGTATATCTTTTCTTTTGTTCTCTTATGTTCTTTAAGTGACATACAAATATTAAAAGCAAGAACCATAACACTGCTGGGTTTACAATAACAGCTGTAATATATATGACAACAATAGCAGAAAAGGAGAGTAGGCAAATAGAACTATATTATTTTAAGGTTCTTATATTTTATCTGAAGTAATTCATATCACTTTATACTACTTAGCTTTAAGTAGATTGTTATAGGTTAAAGATGCATATTATAAACCTTAGAACAACCAAATGCAAAGGAATATAACTAAAAAGCCAATAAAATAGTTAAAATGATATACTAAACATTTTCTTAGCACAAAAAAAGTAGGAAAGAAGAAACAGGGAAACAGTAATGTCTGAGACAAATAGAAAACAAATAGCAAAATGGCAGAACATAATCTTATCAACAAATACATTAAGTATAAATGGAATAAATGCTCCAATCAAAGGCTGAGATTGTGAAACTGGATAAAAAAGCAACCCCGAACAGCACACTATTTACAAGATATCCACCTTTCATAAAACACAAAGGGATTGAAAATAAAAGAATAGAAAAAGACATGCCATTCAAACAGTAAATAAAATGAATCTAGAATGACTATTTTAATATTAGACAAAATAGACTTCAAGATAAGCACTTTTACTACAAAAGAGGGATACATCTTAATGATAACAGTCAACACACTATAAATGTAGATGTGCCTAATTACAAAGCGCTAAAATATACAAGGCAAAAACTGATGAACCTAAAAGGAAAAATACACAAGTTACCACTTATAGCTGGAGATTTCAACACTCCCTTCTTACTAATTGATATAACAAGTAGTGAGAAAATGAGCATGATTATAAAGACTTGTACTGGACAACCAAACAAAACCTGACCTAACTGACATTTATGACTATTCCATCACCAACAGCAGAATTTACATTCTTTTTTTGCACACCTGGCACATATCTCAATAAAATTTAAAGGATGAAACCACATAGAGTATGCTTTCTGACTGCAATGAAATTAAGATGGAAACCTGTAACTGAAAAGTATCTGGAAAATCTGCAAATATTTGGAAAGTAAACAACAGCCTTCTAAAAAACACATAGGTCAAAGAAAAAAATCATAAAGGAAATTAGAAAACATTTTGTATTAAATACAAATGAAAAGATATATCAAAATCTGTGGAAAGTACTTAAAGTTGTGCTTAGAGTAAAACTTATAGCTTTAAATGCTTATACAGTCCCCCCTTATCTACATTCCACAGTTTCAGTTACCTGTGGTATAAACTGTGGTCCAAAAATATTAAGATATTTTGAGAGAGACTACATTCATACAATATATTGTTACAATATTCTATTTTATTATTAGTTATTGTTGTTAATCTCTTACTGTGCCTAATTATGAATTAAACTTTATCATAGTATGTATGTATAGGAAAAAACATAGTACATGTTGAACATCCCTAATCCAAAGATCTGAAATCCAGAATGCTCCAAAATCCAAAACATTTTGAGCACCGACATGATGACACAAATAGAAAATTCCACATCTGGCTTCATGCGATGGGTCACAGTCAAAATGCAGGTATGCAACATAGTTACTCAGCAGCCCCAAGGGAAAAAAGACCCTCTCAACCCCCCTCAGCTTCAATATATCTTTTCTGAATGCACCCAGATTCCCCCTGCAATACACCCATGAAGAGTAATAAAATGGCAAGTGTGCAGGCTGCACATGCCAATGGCAGTTTCCCTATGATGCCCCACACTGGGCCAAGACCTACGTGCATTACTCACTGAGTTTTTTTGCTTATTCTCTGCTCTGTGGTGTAAAGATATTGTTAAAAATGTCAAAAAGGTCTGCAGATACTCCTATGAGTAAGAGTGAGGAGAAAAAGAAGAAGCATTTATGTTTATCTATAGCACAGAAAGTTCAGTTGTTGGAGAAACTGGACAGCGGTGTTAAGTGTGAAACAGCTTACAGAAGTGGGGATGACCACCTGAAGAAACAGAAGGATAAGCTATTGAAGGTCTATGCTGAAAAGTGATGAAAAGTTAATAAAACATAGAAAAACACTGCATAAAGCTAAAAATGAAGATCCTGACTGTGTATTGGAAGAGTGACTCTGTCAGTGTCACAGTGAACAAATGCCACTTAAGGGTATGCTGACCGTGAAACAAGCAAAGATCACAATGAACTCAAAGTTGAAGGGAACTGTGCATATTCAACAGGTTGGTTGCAGGATTTTAAGAAGAGACATGGCATTAACTTTTTAAAGATTTGTGGTGACAAAGCATCTGCTGATCATGAGGCAGCAAAGAAATTCATTGACGAATTTGCCAAGGTCATTGCTGAAGAAAATCTGCCACCAGAACAAGTCTATAACGCTGATAAAGCATCACTGTTTTGGTGTTACTGCCCCAGAAAGACACTGGCTACAGCAGATGAGACGGCCCCTCTATGAACTAAGGATGCCAGGGACAGAATGACTGTGCTACTGGGTAGGATGTGCTGATGCAGCAGGCACACATCAGTGTAAGCTTGCTGCGACAGGCAAAAACTGCATCCCTGCTGTTTCTGAGGAGTGAATTCCTTACCAGTTCACCATTATGCTAACAAAAAGGAATGGATTACCAGGGAAATTGGTTTCACAAACATTTTGTACCAGTGGCTGGTGCTCGCTGCAGGGAAGCTGGATTGGATGAGGACTACAAGATTTTGTTTTTCCTTGAAAACTGTCCTGCTTATCCTCCAGCTGATATTCTTATCAAAAATGTTTATGCCATGTACTTTCTCCTGAATGTGATTTCATTAATTTGTCCATGTGACCTAGGTATCCTTGGATCAAGGAAGAGTAAATATAAAAACACTTTCTTGAAAAGCATGTTAGCAGCAGTGAACAGAGGCATGGCTGTGGAAAGTTTTCAAAAGGAGTTTAGAATGAAGGAGTTTAGAATGAAGGATGCTGTATATGCTGTTGCCAACACTTAGAGCACAGTAACTAAAGACATGGCTGTGCATGGCCGGCACAATCTCTGGCCTGTGACTATGTTCAGTGATGATGATGATGATGAATAAAGTGGTGACTCTGAAGGATTCCATATGTCAAGTGAGAAAAAATGATGTCTGATCTCCTTACATATGCAAAGACTGTATCTTCAGAGTCCATCAGTAAACTGGAAGAAGGTGATATCAAAGAAGTTTTAATGTCAGCAATTAGGCTCCAATTGTTCACTAATGGTGAAACAACTGAAATGATTCTGAATCAAGGTAATTGTGATAATAGTGATGATAAGATGACGTTGTTAACACTGCAGAAAAAGTGCCTATAGATGACATGGTGAAAATTTGTGATGGGCTTGTCAAAGGACTAGAGCAGTATCCTTCATAACAGAACAAGAAATCATGTCAATTTATAAACTCAAAGAGAGACTTCTAAGACAAAAAACATTGTTAAGGAGGCATCTGCCTCCGAAGGAAACATGTTAAAAAGCCATCCAGCAGAATGCTTCCTCATTCCTAGAGGACCCACCTCCTGGTCACTCAACTGCTTCTGATGTTTCTTCTCACTTAAAAAAAGTACAGCATGCAATAACTTTTAGTCAAAACAGCATCATAGGTGGAGACTGAAAGCCTGCCATTTTTTGTTGTTGCTGTTCTTTAACAGCTGATACAGACAGGTGTTCGGGTAATGCTACAGACAGGTGTTTGGGTAATGCCACTTTGCTGCTTAGTTACCCCAAATGCATTATTTTTTCACTGTATTAATGGTATGTCAGTTTTTACCGTTAAGTACTTATGAGTGAAAAAGTATAAGAAAATGATTGCTTATAAGTTAGCATACAAATTCAAAGTCATAAATGATGGTGATGCCAAACAACTACAGATTGTCCAAATGTGTGGCTGAGGTAGTGAAATCTTTGCTTTCTGATGGTTTCAGTGTTCATGAATTTTGTTTCATGTATAGGATTATTTAAAATATTGCATAAAATTACCTTTAGACTATATGTATGTATAAGGTGTATATGAATACATATATACATGTATACATAAATACATATATACATAAATGAATACATATATACATAAATGAACACATATATACATACACATATAAATGAATTCCATGTTTAGACTTGGGTCCCATCCCCAAGACATCTTATTATGTACATGCAAATATTCCAAAATCCCCCCAAAAATCCAAAATCTTAAACATTTCTGGTCCCAGGCATTTCCAATAAGGGATACTCAACCTGAATATATAAGGTTTGGTACCATCTGTGGTTTCAGGCAACCACTGGAGGTCTTGGAATGTAATGTATCCCCCAAGGATAAGGGGAGGGACTACTGTACTATGAAAGAATAATGGTGAAAAACCAATGATCTAAGCTTCCACCCGAAGAAGCTAAAAAAAAAAAAAAGGTAATTTATCCAAAATAATTACAAGAAGGAAATTACTAAATATAAGAGTGAAAATCAAAGAAACAGAAAACAAACTATAGAGAAAAATAAATGAAATCAAAAAGTGATTCTTTGAAAAGATCAATAAAACTAATAAACCTCTAGCCAAATTAATCAAGGAAAAAAGAGATAAGACACAAATTACCAATATCAGGAATGAAAGAGGGACATCATTAGAAATCCTTTAGATAGAAAAGGCTGATGAGAATACATGGTGAGCAACTTTATGCCACTAAATTTGACAAGTTAGATAAAATTCCTTCAAAGATACAAATTATCAAAACAGATTGAAGGGAAACAGAAAACTAGAATAGCATTATATTAACTAAAGAAATTGAATTCATAATTTAAAAACTTTCCTATAAAGAAAACTCCAGGCCCAGATGGCTTCATTGCTGATTTTTATCATTCATTAAGGGAGAAAGAATATAAATCCTACCCAAAAGATTGGTGAAAGGAACACTTCCCAACTCATTTTATGAGGTCATTATGACTCTGATATCAAAACTTGAAAAAGACATTACAAGAAAAGTACAAATCTCTCTCATGAACACAAAAAAAAAATCCTTAACAAAACAGTATCAAGTCAAATATGGTAATACATAAAAAGAATAATACCTAATGACCAAGTAGAGTTTACACTAGAATACTAATGTAACACATGAAAATTCAATCAATGTAATTTATTGATATAATAAAGGAGAACATCTATATGACATTCTCAACAGATATTTGACAAAATATGATACCCCATTCACTATAAAAACTCAGCAAACTAGAAATAGAAAGGAACTCCCTCAACTGAGAAAGGGATTTTATAAGAAACCAACAACTAACATTACATACTTAATAGTTAAAGACAGATTTCAAGACTCACTAAAAACTTCAAAAATTAAGACAGTGTGATATTGATATACTGATGTAAAGACAGATATAACAATCAATGGATGAGAACAAAGAGTTCAGAAACAGTCCCATATGTAAATGGTCAACTGATTTTTAACAAAGGTGCCAAGGTAATCCAATATATTAGGAAAGAACAGTCTTTTCAATAAATAGTGCTAGAACAATTGGCTATGCCTGGGGAAAAAAAGGAAGCTTGATCCTTAACTCAAATAATACACAAAAATTAACCTGGATGAGATCATAGACTTAAATATAAAAGCTAAAGTTGTAAAACTTCTAGAAGAAAACACAGCAGAAAATCTTTGTGACCTTGGGGTAGGCAAAGATTTCTTAGCTATTAAAGCATGAAACATAAAAGGAACACTAAAAAATTAGAGTTCACAAAATTAAAGACTTTTGCTCTTCAAAAGATACCATTAAGAAAATTAAAAGGCAAGGCATAAACTGGGCGAAAAACATACGACTGACAAAGGACTTATATCTAAAGTATATAAAAAGAAATTTTACAAGTCAATAATAAAGCAAATGATCCAATAAAAAATTGGCAAAGCATTTAAACACTTCACAAAAAAAGATACACAAATGGCCAACAAGCACATGAAAAGATGCTTAGTACTATACACCCACTAGAATGGTTACAATTAAAAAGACAGATAATACCAAGTATTGATTTGAATGTGCAGCAACTGGAACTCTCATATGTTGTTGGTGGGGATACAAAATGATCACTTTGCAAAAACACTCTGGCAGTTTCTTACAAAGTTAAACATAACTTACCATATGACCCAGCAATTCCACTCCTAGGTATCTACCCAAGAAAAATGAAAACATGTCCACACAGACTAATACGCAAAAGTTCATAGCAGCATTATTCATTAAGAGCCAACAACTGGAAATAACCCAAATGTCCATGAAATTGTGAATGGATAAACAAATTATGGTATATCCATACAA
This sequence comes from Indri indri, assembly GCA_004363605.1. Lineage (NCBI taxonomy): Eukaryota > Metazoa > Chordata > Mammalia > Primates > Indriidae > Indri > Indri indri. The sequence continues at coordinate 114,482 of RJWJ010001346.1, forward strand.
TGGAATACTACTCTGCAATAAAAAGGAACAAACTACTGATACATACAACAATACGGATGAATCTCAAAAACATACTAAGTGAAAGAAGGCAGAGACAAAAGACCACTCATGATTCCATTTAGAAGAAATCCTAGAAAAAGTAAACTACAGGGTGTCCCAAAAGTCGCCATACATAGGGAAAATGGGAAATTGTAGCTAAATATAACTTTATTTACAAAATATTCATTACAAAATTTTATAAAATTTTTCCTTTGTGAGACTACAAACAGTGACAAAACACAGATTGATGGTTGCCTCAAGGTAGAAGAGGGGAAAGGTAACTGAGCGTAAAGGGACATGAGGGAACTTTTTGCAGTGATGTTTTAGATCTTAATTTCGGTGGTGGTTATACAACTGTGTGCGAAAACTCATTGGTGTGTACACTTAAAAATGGGTGAATTTTATTACATGTAAATTATAGCTCAAACTGTTGGAAAAAAACAACATAGTAGTACTTTCTCTATGACTAATTAAAACTGAAAACTAATTGCTAGAGAACTAGTTTTTCCATTAGGGGATTCAACATGTTGAGAAAAATTGTGTAAAACTTGGAGGATTGTTTAACAGGCCCACCCAAGAATTATTTAATTTTCTAAGAGAATGTCCCCATGCCTGACTGCTATTTACTATTGATTGCAGCTAAGACGCCATGAAATTACATATTAAATAGCAGATTTTTGCATTTAATAGAAATGTAAATGATTTGTCTAGTAGAAAAGATAACCCCAGAAGTTATAGATTTATTTCCTGTAGGACATTAATTAGTTTTGTATCTAACTTGATGTCTTCTCTTAACATTCTTTTTTCAAATGCCTATAAATACCTGAGTCTTCAAAGGCTCTTTGAATTGATTTACCCCACTGTTCCTCAGAACTAATAAGTTGAAAAATTTTGATCTAAGTTAATTTCATAGTTGTATAATCATGCTTTTAATTTTTTAAAAATCATACTTTGATATTATTTAATGGTTCATTTGAGTGTCACTCAAATAACCTCAGGTAAACATCTCAGATCACATTTCATCTGACATGAGTCACACATTTTGAGAAACACATTAATTTACGCTTGAAGTGAACATTTAGAGGATTATTTCTCAGTACACTGCACTTTCTTTATAACTTCATGAGTGTTCTGTGTTGGTGACAGGGTTAGGGAATCTTAACAGCGCCTCCTTTCTTTTCTTTTTTTTAAAGACAGAGTCTAACTCTGTTGCCCAGCTGGAGAACAGTGGTGTCATCATAGTTCACTGCAACCTCCAACTCCTGGGCTCAAGTGATCCTCCTGCCTCAACCTACTGAGTAGCTGGGACTAAAGGTGTGCACCACCAATGCTTGGCTAATTTTTCTATTTTTTGAGGAGACACAGTATTGCTCTTGCTCAGGCTGGTCTCGAACTCCTGGCCTCAAGCAATCCTCCTGTCTTGGCCTCCCAAAGTGCTAGGATTACAGGCATGAGCCACTGTGCCTGCCTACCTCCTTTATTTTCTTTATACCATGTAGATATATAAAGCCAATTCCCTATCCTTTGCATTAAAGGCTTCAAAATGCACCCCTTCATAAATAGTGAGATTTGATTTTAACTTAAAATCCAATACTTTGTTTCTTGGATACTTCTTCTTCATCTCCAACTTCGTCTTCAGTGACCTCAGATCCAGTGGTATATTCTTCTTCTTCTGAAAATAACGACTGTTGTTTCTAAATTTAACAAAACAAAACACATCTATTACAAATGTAATGTTATCACATCTCTAACGAATTCTTTCAAACACATTTATCTAAATTTATGTTGAATGAATGAGTCAAATAAGAGCGAATAAAAGGACCACTGCCTATAAGGCATGACATCTAGGAAATGGACATAAGACTCTCTGCATTCAAGACAGGATTACACTACGTCAAATATTTTTGATTTATTTCCTTCACAGAACCTAGCAGAGTCATAGGCATTATAATAGGTACCCAGTACTTATTGAATTGTACCTCCATCACTCAACTGAATGTATGCTCCTTGATATCAAGATTAAAGTATAACATAATAATTGCCAATATTAAAGTAGTCTTGTAGATAAGCACATGTGCACATTCTCCCATCCAAGTACTAGCCAGACCCGACCCTGCTTAGCTTCCAAGATCAGATGAGACTGGGCATGTTCAGGGTGGGATGGCCATAGCAGACACATGTGTACATTCTCTGGGTGAATGCGGATTCACCCTAGATTACTTAACCATATGTGCATTAGTTTCCTGTATCTATCCATCCTACTGTCTGTCATCACTAATCCAAATTCCCATTCCATTCTTATGAATACTGATGGCAGATGCTGTAGTACTGGCAAACAGGTAAAAAATGAACCAATCGGCCATCCAAATAATTGGCACTTTAGAGATTTTTTTGCTTTGTTCAATATCCTAAATGTGACTTATAAGTGACTTTAAAAAGTCTTTTAACCACACCCGTGGATTATGCAGCCAGATAATGGAGTATATGTCTCTTTTAAACAATCTTACACAGTCTTAAACAATCTTAATGACATTATTAGTAAGTGTAAAATTGGAAAAGCTGAAAAGGAAGACATAAATTTAACTGAAATTTGTAAAACAGCATATTGGTAAGATTCCATTAAACTAAACTTTAATTTAGGAAGAAAAAGATTCATGAAAGCTGAATATAATTACTCACTTACCAGCTGCAGAGTCCAGTTTTTCAGTGACAAGAACTATAAAACAGAGGAATAAGAGATTAATAAATTGGCATCTGCCTAGATTGAAGCTCCTTATTTTCATATGGATATTGTAGAAGAGCTAAAAAAAGAGTTACAAATATAGTTCCATTCCAGGTTGAAAACATAATTTAAAACTCAGGCTAGATGTGAGATATTACAGTCTTTAATATCCTCTGCTGGAGGAGTATGTGGATGTTTAAAAAAAAGAAAAAAAGGGACACTTTTCCAGTATTATTTCCAAAGGACAAGTAAATCACATGTAGAGATAATAGTTATTTTTAAAACTACTTCAATCACTTTTTAATGTTTATATTTTATTACAAATTAAGGAAGCAGATTACATATGGACATTTAAGACATTTAATTTGCCATTTGATATATAATTTATAGATAAATATTAATGACTGAATATTTGTATAGCTGTCTGGAATTTATAGAGTACTTAAAATGGAGTATTTCACTTTCTTAAGTAAATGCTACCTCAACCAACACAAAGACAGAAGTTCACAGGCAAACAGATTCCCTGATCCTTAGTAACAAAGTAAAAAGGAATAAAAAATAATCAAAGGAATCAAAGTTTCTGGTCACCTTAAAAATATTTCAGTTTTGAAACTTTGAAAAAATAAAATACATTCCTGATTACGATAAAAACATAATTTCATGCTGAAAAAAGTTTATAAGCAAGGAGGGACAAAATATTCTTTCATACTATCTTCACCTCTCAAATCATTATTTGTCCATAATAAAAATCCTAAAGACCACGTTATTTTTCCCCCCAAATTTAAATCTATTAGTTATTAATTCTTTGAGGGCAAGGAATATATCCTATTACCCTTATAGTCCTATTAACTCAAATTAATTCAGCATAATACCTTGTTATGATTAGGGAGTCAGCTCAATTTCAATTTAAACTGACCAGGTTTCTGTCAAAGATTAAATGTCATTAATTGTTTATCTAAATAAAGAATAAGTGAAACAAGCTACTCACAGCATTGAGCTCCCCAGTTTTGGGGCCCCATGGTGCATTTGGCTCCAGTAAAACATCGCATTCTAGACCCTTTTCATCACAGGGACCAACCCCAAGATCACTTGAAAGAAAAAGACATTTTTATGGATAAGTGTTCACTTTCGTAAAAATATAAATGTGAATGATGTCTTTTTATTGCAAATATTTAATAAATCACTCTTTAGGAATATAGTTCCTGAATATAAGGATGCTACTTCAACATTTACATTTCTTAATTCATCTAGTGACTCCCCAAGCCAAAGTCACATCACACAGGGAGCACCACTGCACGAGAAGCTAGGAGGTGGAATAGGCTGCCATGATGGGTACTGATTTGAGAACAGCGTCTTTTAAAGGGTCCTCCAGCACCCAATCTAACAGCCTGCTACAATTGCAAAACGGTAGAAGTGACTCCAGAAATTACTGAATCCAAGGAGTTCAAATTTATGGAAAGATGAATTCAACCATCAACTTTTCTTCTAGTTTCATCAATCAAGCATTTAAGAAGGGCTTAGGCAATTTGGGGGAAAAAAATCCTACAACCTCCCCACCAACCAACTGGATTTAAGGTCCCAACCTTTTTAATCACTAAGGACTCTTCATTAGTTTTTACTCCCCTTGGACCTCCAATATTTTTAAGTGTTTTGCTTATCAAATAAATATTTGCTTGCTTTCTGAAATAATGTAAACTATTTGAGTATTGATATTGCTGATTTGGGGAAGTACTAGGGGATAGGGGGTTCTGAAATGAGAACCACTGAATAAGCTACTATATAGTGTTCATTTATTTCCTCTAACCTAACTGTATCTTTTGAAAAGGGCACAGCAATGACATCTTTGTGCTTGTGCAGATCATCCAGTATTCTAGTAGTCGGACAGGACAGCAAATCTCCACCTTCACCTTGATCACGAAGGGTGACCACGTGTTCTCTCACTTTACAGCCCTGTTACGTAAGAGACACTAAATTAGATGTTGGTTCATTATAGAAACATCCCTTTATTTTTTTTTAATTTTAATTTTATTTTTAGAGACAGAGTCCTGCTTTATTACCCAGGAGGCTGGAGTGCAGTGGTATGATCATAGCTCATTGTAACTTCTGGACTCAAGTGATTCTCCCACTTCGGCCTCCCAAGTAGCTAGGACTACAAGTGTATGGCACCATGCCAGGCTAATGTTTTAATTTTTTTGTAGAGACAGGGTCTCGCTACATTGCCCAGGCTGGTCTCGAACTCCTGGCCTCAAGAGATCCTTCAGCCTCGGCCTCCCAAAGTGCTGGGATTATAGGTATGAGCCACCACGCCTGGCCTGTTATAGAGATACTCATTTAAAGATCACTATATATTTTTCTTTTTCTTTGTCTACTCTTATCATCATATAAACATTTTACAACGTTTTCTCCAGGAAAAAATACTCATATGGAAAGGAGATCAAAACATAAATGCACAGCTTAACAAATACCCAAGAATATCCATATAACCACAGTCCACATTAAGATTTAGAATATTGCCAATACTCCAGAAGTCCACAGGGGCCCATTCCCAATCATAACTGCCTCCATCCTCCCAAAAGATAACATCTACCCTGACTTTTATGGTAATCGCTTCCTTGCTTTTCTTTATCCTTTTGCCACTTAGGATGCATCCCTAAACACTATAGTTTAGTTTTACCTCACTTGCTTTGTTCAACATTATATTTTTAGGATTCAACCATGTTACTGCATGTAATGATAATATTTGCTTTAATGTAGAGCGTTCCATTGTATGAATGTACACCATTTGTTTACCTCTTCTATAGCTGAAGGATGGATTATTTCTAGTTTGGGGCTATTACAAATACTACTGCTGTGAACATTCTTTTACATGTTTCCCAGTGCACAAGTGCTTATGTGTACCACATTATATTACCATCAGCAGGATATGAGAATTCCCATTACTCCACATACTCCCTAACACTTGGTCAGACATTTTAATTTTAGTCATTCTGGTATGTATTGGTATTCACTGTGGTTTTAATTTGTATTTTCCCAGTTACAAATGAAGTTGTCCTTTATATGTTGACAAGACAAATGAATGTTTTCTTATGTGAAGTGCCTATTATCTATCTTTTTCCTACTGATTTGTAGGAGTTTTTAAAAAAACATCTTGACAATATTAATCTTCTATGGATATATGTGTTGCTAATATCCCATTCTACTTGTAAGTTTGTCTCTTCAGTTTCAATTTATTGGATGCAATTGATGTACTTGAACTTATCAACCTTTTCCCTTATGGTATTATCTTTTAATATTAATAGCTTCATTAGTTTTCCTATCACATACAGGCCTTTTTTGGTAAACAGTTTGGGCTAGAGTGTGATTTGATTTTTTTCCCATTATGGTACTGCAATGTCCCAGTACCTCTTATTGGAAAGCCCATCCTTTGCTCACTGTTCTGTAAAGCCACCTTTGTCATAGCCAAATATCTAAGTCACTCTATTTCTGAGTATTCTATTCTCCTTCTATTGGTCCATTTGTCTACTCTTTGAAAGTATCACCCTGTCTTAAGTAGCATAGCTTTATCATAAATCCTGATATCTGGCAGAGCAAGTCCTTCTAACTTTGTCTTGAGAGTATCTTGGCTATTCTTGGCCCTCTGAATTCCATATAAATTTTAGAATCAGCTTAGCACAGTTCCCAACAAAAACCTGATAGGATTTTTATTGAGATTGCATTGATCTATATAGATAAGTTTGGGAAGCATTTACATCTTTACAATATCAAGTCTTCCAACCTATGAATATGGTACAACTATCCAGTTTTCAGTTTTCTTTATTTTCTCTCAATGTTTTATATTTTCTGTGTAGAGTTCTTATACATATTTTGTTAGATTTATTATTAGGTACTTGATATTTTTGAGGCTATCATGTTTCTTTCATAAATTTCATTTTCTCACCTTGCTGGTCTATAAAAATGCCATTGATTTTTTGTTAATTATTTTTAATAGGTCAACCTTCCTAAATTATTATTAATTCTAATAATTTACCTGTAGATTCTTGGAGTTCTCTATGTATACAATATTATCTGCAAATTATGACAGTTTTGTTCTTCCTTTTTATTCTTTATATCTTTTATTTCTTTTTCTTACATTAATCTAAGACCAGAATCTCCAGTTCAATATGAATAGAAGTGTTCCCAATCTCAAAGAAAAAGCTTTCCACATTTCACTATTATGTGTGATATTTAAGTTTTGAAGTTGTGAAGATATTTAAGTTCACTATTATGTTTGATAAGTAAGTTTTGAATTAGCTCTCTTTTATTGGATTATAGAATTTCCTTTTTTTTCTAAATTTGGTAAGAGTTTTTGTTTTGTTTTCATTTTTAGCCCTGAAAGAATGTTGAAATTTTAAAAAATGCTTTTTCTGAATCTATGGAAATAATTTTTCCCATTTAATACATTAATATGGCAAATTAAACTGTCTAATGTTAAATTAACTTTGAATCTTGGATATGAACCCAACTTGGCAGTGATAAATATCTTTTTTATATATTACTAGATTTAGATGGCTAATATTTTATTTAGAATTTTTATATCCATGTTCATGAGTAACAATAACTTTTAATTTTCCTTTCTCATATTTCCCATGTCATGTTTTCATATCAAAGTAGCTTCATAAAATGACTTAAATGTACTTTTTCATTCCCCAGAAGAGTTTGTCTACATTTCACATTATTTCTTTTTTAAATAGTTGGTAGTATTTGCTGGTATGGACAAATGGACCTAGAGTTTTCTTTTTCTTTTTAGGCAGAGTCTCGCTGTCATCCTGGCTAGTGTGCAGTGGCCTCATCATAGCTCACTGCAGCCTCAAACTCCTGGGCTCAGGTGATCCTCCTGCCTCAGCCTCCCAAGTAGCTGGGACTATAGGGCATGCACCACCATGCCCGTCTAATTTTTTCCTATTTTTGGTAGAGAAGGGGTCTCATGGACCTAGAGTTTTCTTAGTGGAAAAATATTTTTCACTAATTCAATTTCATTAAGAGTTAGAGGGCCAGTTAGTTTTTTTCTTGTGTCAGTTTTGATAAGATTATTTTTCTCAAAAATGGTCGGTTTGTCTATATTTTCAAATGTATTGGCATAAAGTTTCTCATAATATCCTCTTATCATTTTAGAGTCTGCATGATCTGTAAAAATTTTTCTATTCACATTCCTGATACTGGTAATTGTGTCCTTTTTTTTCTTAGATTTATTGAAATAGGAGGTTTATCAATTTAGTTAGTGGGTTTTTTATTTATTTATTTTTATTTCAGCATATTACTAGGGTACAAATGTTTAGGTTACATATATTGCCTTTGCCCCACCTGAGTCAGAGCTTCAACCACGTCCATCCTCCAGACAGTGTGCACTGCACCCATTAGCTGTGAATATACCCATCCCCTCCACCCCCCTTCCACCCGCCCAACACCTGATGAATGTTACTACTCTATGTGCACTTAAGTGTTGATCAGTTAATACCAATTTGATGGTGAGTACATGTGGTGCTTGTTTTTCCATTCTTGTGATACTTCACTTAGTAGAATGGGCTCCAGCTCCATCCAGGATAATACAAGAAATGCTAGATCACCATTGTTTTTTGTGGCTGAGTAGAACCCCATGGTATACATATACCACATTTTATTAATCCACTCATGTACTGATTGGCACTTGGGTTGTTTCCACATCTTTGCAATTGTGAATTGTGCTGCTATAAACATTCTAGTGCAGATGTCTTTTTTATAGAGTGTCTTTTGTTCCTTTGGGTAGATACCCAGTAAGGGGATTGCTAGATCAAATGGTAGTTCTACTTGCAGCTCTTTACTTAGTGTTTTTAAAAAAATCCCTTGGCTTTCTGATTCTCTCTATTGAATGTCCATTTTTCTATTTTATTAATTTGTACCCCTTTTCCCCTTCCTTCTATTTTCTTTTATTGCTTTTTTCCTTGTTTCTTGATATAGATACACAGCTCACTAATTGGCGGTCTTTCTCTTTTTCTAATATATGTGTTTATATTTAAGCATTTAAGGCTATAAATTTAGCTTTATTCCCAAATTTTTTGATATGTGGCTTCTTAAAAATTATTTTTTAATTTCCCTTGTGATTTCTTCTCTGATCCCTTGGTGTTAAAAAAACATTTCTTAATTTTAAAACATATGAGTATTTTCTAGTTATTTTTCTTATTATTTATTTCCAGCATAAATGCACTATAGACATAAAACATATTCAATATGATCTCAATCTTTTGAAATTTGTTGAGACTTGCTTTATGGTCTAGCAAATGGTTAAATTTTGTAAATGTTCTATTTGTGTTTGAAAATAATGCATATCCTGCAGTTGTTAATAGAGAAACTTGATCTAACAGACATATACAACTTGTTCAATCTTCTATAATATATGCTTATTGATTTTTTTGTTACCTTGGCCTATCAATTAATAAGAGGTATGTTAAAATCTCCCACAATTATTGTGAATTTTTCTACTTTTTGTAGATCTTCATATTTTTGCTTCAGATATTTTAAGGCTATGTTATTAGATACATACAAATTTAGAATTCCTGTATTTTTTTTTGTAAATTAACCTTCATGATAAAATGATCCTCCTTATCTCTCGTACTGTTTTTGCCTTGAAATCTATTAAGTCTGATGCTAACAAAGCTATACCTGTCTTCTTTTGATTAGTGGTTGCATGATCTACCTTTTCTTTCCTTTTACTTAAAATCTTTCTCCATCCTTATGTTTTAGATCTATCTCTTAGAAACAGCATGTAGCTGGGTTTTGCTTCCCTTCCACCACCACACTCAACATTCTTTGTCTTTTTATTGGAACATTTAAACTATTTATATTTAATGTAATTACTGATATATTAGGGTTTAAATCTATTATCTGATTATCTATTGTTTGATAGTCTTCTTTTGGATTTTTTTTATCATTCAATTCCCTACCTTCACATACATTAATTTAGAAGTTACACATTCCTCTATCCTTTTAGTAGTTACCCTAGAACTTACAGCATGTATCCTTCACTTATCAAAGTTTAATATCCTCCCTCTCACTTATCAAATGTTAATATCCTCCCTTTCAGACAATGCAAGACATTTTCAATTCCATTTCACCACCCTTTCAATTTATTCTTTGTTATTTTTTAGGGACAGGTTCTCACTATATTGCCTAGGCTGGACTCAAACTCTTGGGCTCAGCCTCCTGAGTCACAAGAACTACAGGTGCACAACACTGTGCCTGGCTTACCCTCCCAACTTATAGGCTATTGTACAGGTTTTAAAATTATGCTTTAAAATCTATGGTACACACATATACTCACCATCAAATTGGTATTAACTGATCAACACATAAGTGCACATATAAGAATAACATCTATTGGATGTCGGGCAGGGGAGGGGGGAGGGGGAGGAGGGGACGGGTATACGCATACACAAAGAGTGCAATGTGTACCATCCAAAGGATGGACATACTTGAAACTCGGACTTGGGGGCGAGCGGGGGCAAGAGCAACATACGTAACCTAAACATCTGTACCCCCATAATATGCTGAAATAAAAACAAGAAAAAAAAAATCTATGGTACATATCAGTTATTTTTAAATTTTCTATATTATTAATATAATTGATATATAATTATATACTTATTACACACACATATCCACAAAGCATTACCATCATTATTTTATATAATGTTCATTTAGATTTACCAATGTATTATTCTAATTTCTTTCTTTGATCTTCGTTCCTTCCTGTAACTCAAGAACATCCTTTAGTGTTTTCTTTAGTTTGCTGATTGCGAATTCCCTTAAATTTTGTTTTGTTTTCCTCAAATTTTGTTGCTCAAAATTATCTTTATTTTGTTTTCATTTTTAGAGGATATTTAAGGAAGGCATAGATTGCTGGATTAATTTCTTTTGGCATACTGAAGACCTTCTAGACTATACTCTGGCTTTCACTGCTACTGCTGGGATGGGAAGTCTGTCTAATTATTGATGTTTTGAAGGGATTCTGACTCCTTTGTAAAATGTCCTTTGTTTTCTGCACTTTCAGTATAATATATGAAGGTATTTCTTACTATCTTACTGGGAATCACTGAAATTTTTCTTTTAAGAGACAGGGTCTTGCTCTGTCATCCAGGCTGGAGTGTAGTGGTACGATCGTAGCTCACTGTGGCCTCAAACTCCTGGGCTCAAGGGATCCTCCTACTTCAGCCTTCCGAGTGTCTGAGACTACAGACAGGTATTACTATGCCTGGCTAGTTTTTAAAATTTTTTTTAGAGAGAAGGTCTCACTATGTTGCCCAGTCTGGTCTTGAACTCCTGGCCTCAAGTGATCCTCCTTCCTCAGCCTCTTGAGTAGCTGGGGATTACAGGAATGAGCTACAATGCCTGGCTTTGTCACTGGAATTCTTGAATCTATAAACTAATAGCTTTCAATAATTCTGAAAAGTCTCAACTATAACTCTTCAAATTTTGCCTTTGATCTATTTTCTTTCTTTTCTTTCGGGAATTAAAAAAATCAGACCTTGCAACACAAAAAGACAGATACTATATGATTCCACTATATGAGGTACTTAGAGTATTCAAATTCATAGAGATAAAAAGTAGAAAGGTAGGTGCCAGGGGCTGGGGGAAGGGAACATGGAGAGTTGTGTTTCAGTTTTCCAAGATGAAAAGAGTTCTGAAGATTGGGTACACAACAATGTGAATATACTTAACAACCATACACTTAAAAATGGTTTTATTTATTTATTTCTCATCATTTTGTTTCTCTATGCTTCTTTCTGGAAAGTTTCTTCTCACTTTTTTCTTTCACTTTGCTAATTTCTCAGCTGCATCTAATCTGTCAAATTTTCCACTGAGATTTCTTTATTGAGTTTTTCAGTTCTAGCATTTCTATTTGTTTTTATTTAAACTCACTTTTCACTTTTTAGAGTTTGTAATTCCCTAACAAAAATTTATGAGCTTAGCCTCTAGAAACTTAAACTAGTAATCTTATTTATTTTATAGGCTGTATCAATAATTGTAATATTTGTAGTTCCTGCAGTCTGTTTTTGTTGCCTAAATTCTGCTGTTCCCATTCTTGGTAACTTATTTCTATCTATGCAGATTATTTTTGTGTGCTAAATATTTTGTTAAAAAAATTGTTTGTAGAAATAATTTGAGGCCTAGAATAATGTTATCATTCTCCAAAAAAGATTTTTATTACTTTTGTCAGGTATATGGGTGGGAATAGTGGCAATCTAGGCAATTCAAAGGAATCAAAACCAGGCTGCAATCTAGGAAAGGATGGCTTACTTCTGATTTACTCTTATTTTCTCTGAGATCTCAACTTAAAAGGTAAAGGTGGGAATGTTATTCATTAATGTCCCCACTCTTGGCAGACCTTGAACCCTGACTATTCCCAAAAATCCTAATAGGACACCAAAAGCTCACCCCCAGCCTCTTAGCCACCTTTTTCAGATTGGTGATCACACCCAGGACAAAAATGGCCCTGAAGGTTGGCTCACTTCTTTGGGTTTCAATCATATCCTGTATTAACACTAAGAATTAACACTAATGCTTCATTATCTTATTAGCTCTTTGATACTTTAAATATGGTTTTTATATTTATATTTCATCCACCTTTTTCTAGTTGCCTTTCGATGGGACGATTGCTCTGAATTACTTAGTCTGCCATTGCTGGAAATATAAATCATGATATAAGTTATTTAAATTTTCAGTTAGCCCAAGCTATCACTTCAATCAATGTACATGAGTCACATACAAGACTTATCATACAGTTTAATTAGTATTTATTCTTTGAATGCTCTCACAATAAATGGAATATTTATAGTTAATACAAGTAAAAAGATAATAAGCCAAAGAATCACAACTTTTAGAAGTATATTTTGCTCAAAACAACATGGAAACATGATAGTAAAAATGGAAAATAACCTGACCACAAAGAAATGCGAAGACTAAAAAAATCAAGTTACTGAAAAAACATAACAGTAATGATGAATTAATGAAATACCTTCATCCTAGCAAAGCAAATCTCATTTTGCCTAAATTCTCACACCCAATTTAAATATATATACCAAGCATATAACTAACACTTGAAATAAGATTGCAAATATGACAAAACTAATCCAGCTTAAATTCTATGATCCATTATTTAATAACATTCATGCCATATCCCAAATTCCTTGTCCCTAAATTTCATCACTCCCATCTGACAAAACCCCAATTTTGATGAACTAAACTACCCGTTTTCTCTGTGCCTGTATTCATGCAGCCAAGGGCTACTGGAGAGAGTGACATGAAAAGGCATATGTTGTATTCTACTCTAAATTTAGGATTACCAATCACCAATGAGCTCTCAAACTGCCTGGCAATAAATACACAACATTTCTCTGGAAAACTGACTCCCCTGTTTTCTAAAAAGACCATTTCAAACCTTCAATACTTCCCTCGAACCTTGGAACCCCCCCTCTTCCCTCTCATTCTTAGCAGATGGCTTTACCTTCTACTTTATAGAGAATAGAAAAAACATTAGATTTTAACAGGTTATCATTCAAATGACAAAAACACAATTTTACTAATGTTAGCAACCATCCTACGTTTCCTTTCTATTACAACAGGGGAGCTGTCCTTCCTCCTGTCTAAAGTAATACTGCCACATGTGCTTAAGAACCCGACCTACCCTGCCTTCTCATAAACCTTATACTATCAACCTCTCCTTCTCAATTGGATCCTTCCCACTGACTTTTAAAAAGGTTTCTCCTATCAAAACAGAAACAATGAACAAATATCCATAACCTAGTTACTGACCTATCTGCTCCCTTTCTCAGATTTCCCAGAAGAGCTGTCATTTATACTGTCTCCATATGTTCATCTCTCACTCACTTTTCAACCAATACGGACCTGGCTGCAGGATCTAGCACTCCACCAAAACAAGTCTTCATACCTATGAATTCCAGGTCACTAAGGCCAAAGGATACATTTCTCTCATTGTTTTATTTGACCTCTTAGCAGTATTAGGAACCATGGACCACTCTCTTTATTTATATACTACTTCTTTAACTTTCCTGACAACATCCTTGGTTTTCCTCCCATTATTCTGATCATTCTCCTTTGCAGGCTCATGCTTCTTTATCTAGTCATTAGATGTTGGAGTTTCTCTAGGCTCCAACTGAAGCCCTCTGCTTCTTATGCTCACCTATTCTGGCTGACTTTAATTATCATTTATTTGAAAGAAACTTAGAAATTATTATCTCCAGCCTAGCCATTTCTCTGAGCCCCCAAACTCATACATCTAATGGCTTCTGCCTGGTTATCTCAGAAAACACCTCGAACTCAATAATGTACAAAACAGAACTCATGAACCTGTCTCCAAACCTGATTCCCACCTGCTGTTTCCTCCTCAGTGAACAGCACCACCATCTATCCAGTAGCACCAGCATGAAACTGAGTCATCTTTGACTTCCCCCCTCCCTCTCTGATACAATGTCAAGTCATTTCAATTTTACCTCTTAAATATTGAATTCATCCACTTCTCTTCATCTCCACTACTCTAGTCCAAGCTACCATTATCTCCCTCTAAGATGACTGTGATACCTTCCCTTTGTACCTGACTCCACTGACTATTCCCCAAGCCATTCTCCACACTGCAAGTGATATTTTCAAAACCTGAGATAAAAGAAAAACTCTCACATGGCCTACAAGATCCTGACCCTGAACGGCCTGACAACTACTTACCTCTCCATCCTTGTCTTTAACTATGCGTGTGTTCTGTAATGGCCTCAGTTTTTTCCAGACTCTCTTACCATGTTCCTTTTGGCCTTGCTGTTCTGAATGGAATGCCCTTTCCCATCCTCTTCACCTCCCCTACTCCTACGAATCCTTCAGACTCGACCAAATGCCAACTCCTTTGATGCTTTCCTTGACTTCAGTGGCTGGATCATATCAGCCTATTATAGATATTTATGGCCCTGTTTACTTCTTCAAACATTTCTTTGTGCACTTTTTTTTTCCCTTTTGGTATTAATGCCTGAGCTGTAAGTTCCATGAAGGCAGAAACTATCTAATTTTATATGTTACCCTCTGCCTTGCACAGTGTGTGGCACATCTTTGGTGCCTTATAAGTATTTTTTGTATAGATGATGATGAAGAAGAGCTTTGTGTTCCTTTTATCCACTCATGAAATTTAATTACATGACATTTTCAAAGATGTTAGTCATTGAGGAATCTAACCTATAGCAATGTTCACATACTGCACCAAGATATACGTGCAAGGATGTTCATTGCAACACTGTAATACCATCAATCTTGAAACAACCTAAATGTTCATCAATAGGAGAATGGTTAAATAAATTGTGATATATACACAGCCTGGTATAGTACACAGCAGGTAAATAAAATGATACAGAAAGATAACCTAGGTAAGTTGTTGAGTGAAAAAGGCAAATTACAGAATATGAATAGTATGATCTCATTTCCAGCACAAAAAACTACATATAATTTGTACCTCAAGTGTACAAAATAAAGTCTGAAAGGAAACTGTTAACTGTGGTTACCTCGAAGAAGAGATGGAAAATGAGGGAGTGGTGTAAAAGGGAACTTCTTTTTCCTATACTTATTTTTGTACCGTTTGAAGTCCTTTCTACATGAGTGTATTACTTTTATATACTTTAAGGACTGTAACTACCAAAGGGCAAGATTCAAAACTTACCTTTGTAAGCTGAGTGGGATCAAACCGAAGAACCTTTTGGTTACAGCAGGGATAAACTCCAGTGCCAACAGTACTCAATAAACTTGCTGCAGCAGGATAAACCACTGTTTCTGAATGGTATTGACAATGTGAAAATTCAGTACAGAGAAATGCCTGAATAAAAGAAATATATAAAATCAATTATTATTTCCACAATGAAACTATACATCTCAAAAATACTTAAGACCACATACTGTATGTTCCATTTATATGAAATGTACAGAAAAGGCCAATCTATAGGGACACAAAGTAGATTAGTGGTTTCCAGGGGTTGGAAGTTAAATGTGAGATAGCGGAAAATGGGCATAAGGGATCTTTTTGGGGAGATGGAAATGTACTAAAATTGGATGGTGGTGATGGTTGCACAACTCTGTAAATGTACTAAAAAAATCAGTGAATCATACACTTAAAATGAATAAATGTTATGGTGCGTAATTCTACCTCAATAAAGCTATTACACAGCAAAAAACGAAATCACTTTACTCAAAATTCAGGTGAGTTAAACTGATTTTGTTATACATTCAATTTTACAATTGGCCAATCACTTCAAAAGTTTTCCAAAGAGAAATAAAATTTTGCAACACCTGGTTATTCTTTGATTTTTCTTTTTCTTCTTCTTCTTTTTTTTTTTTTAAGAGACAAGGTCTTCCTCTGTTGCCCAGACTAGAGAGCAGTGGTGCGATCATAGCTCACTGCAGCATCAAACTCCTGGGCTCAAGGGATCTTCCTGCCTCAGTCTCCAGAGTAGGTGAGACTACAGACCACCACACTTGGCTAATTTTTAACTTTTTTGTAGAGACAGTATCTCGCTTTGTAGCCCAGTCTGGTCTCGAACTCCTGGCCTCAAGCGATCCCCCACCTTGGCCTTTCAAAGTACTGGGATTACAGGCGTGAGGTAAATATTTAACTTAAAAAATAAATACCCTTTTGACCAGCCTGCAAATTAGTGCAACCTCTGTGGAAAAGAATTTGGAGATACCTCAAAGACCTGCAAGTAGAACTACCATTTGATCCAGTAATACCACTATTAGGCATCTACCCAAAGGAACAAAAGGCATTCATTCTGTAATAAAGACATCTGCACTCGAATGTTTATGGCAGCACAATTCACAATTGCAAAGATGTGGAAACAACCTAAATGCCCGTCAATCCATGAGTGGATTAATAAAATATGGTATATGTATACAATGGAATACTACTCAATTATAAGAAACGATGGTGATCCAGCACCTCTTATATTCTCCTGGATAGAGCTTGAGCCTATCCTCCGAGGTGAGGTATCATGAGAATGGAAGAATAGGCACCACAAGTACTCGCCATCAAATTGGCACTGACTGATCAACACTAAGGTGCTCACATAGTAGTAATATTCTTTGGGGGTAGGGGGTTGGGGGTGGGTAAACTCACAACTAATGCATGCGGTGAGCATTGTAGCGGGGGAAAGGGCACGTCTCAAATCATGGGTGGGATGTGGCAAAGTCATAACATGTAACCAAAATGTTTATACCCCCATAATTTCCTGAAATAAAAAAAAACACACACCCTTTGATGTATTTTTCAAGGTAAATATTTAGCAGCTGTATTAATAAAAACTGTGAAGTAACTTTGAATCACTGGCTTTGAAAACTTTGAAAAAAACTTATCAAGGCTTAACTATAAAATTGACAGGTTTCAGATATTTATAAGTTGGTAAAACAATTCAAAGAAAAAATCAAAATTAACAATTCTAAGCACTGATCTTGAACACAAAAGTATTTATGGATAGTCTATAATTCAGAATTTTTAGTTGTTAGTTTCAATTATGATTTTTAAATAATAGTTTTTAATTAAAAATTTTTGAGTCTGATAAAAACTATAAGGTGTACGCTCATACACACAATATTTTATAAATAAACTTTTATGAGTTTATGAACTCTTCATAATATTAAATATTATAAATCAATATTCAATTTGTTAGAAAGAAAAAAAAACCCTCAAAATTCCTGTTAAACAAGTCAGGTTTTAGGAGCTTGATATCCCTGATTATCAATGCTGCTCCAATTGTGAGGAGGACCACTACCTACCTATTAGATTGACAAAAAAACCCTCCAAATCTGACAATATCAATCTCTACTAAGTTGTGCAGGAATTAGAGCTCTTATACATAGCTGGTAGAAATGCAAAATGGTTCAGAGACTTTGGAAAACTGTCAGGCATGGTAAATGTTAAACTTCACCATATAACCCAGCAATCCTACTCCTAGGTAATTACCCAAGAGGAATAAAACCTCAAATTCATATTAAACCTGTATGGAAATGTTTATAGCAGCTTTCTTCATACTATCCCAAACCAGAAACGCTACAAATGTCCTTCAACTGTTGAATGGTTAAACGAACCATGATATAAAGCAGACTGCTACTTAGCAATGAAAAAGAACAAACTGATTCATGGAACAACGTGCATAAATTTCACACCCATTTTGCTAAGTGAAAGAAGCTAGACTCAAAACGCTAAATACTATATAATTCTATTTATATAACATTCTGGAAAAGGCAAAACTATAGTGACAGAAAACAGATTAGTGGTTGCCAGAGACTAGGGTGGAAGAAGGAATTGACTAAAAAGGGGTACAAGGGAATTTTTTTAGGGTAATTGAAGTGTTCTACACTTTGATTGTAGAGGTAGTTACACCATTGTATGCATGCGTCAAACCTCACAAAAAGGATGAATTTTACTGTATATAAATTATACTTCAATAGACTTGATTTAAAAAATTGTAGGAACATGGGCAATCCAGTAGGTGGGACCTTATACAGCTTGAAATCCCACTCTGATAATTGTGGTAAGCTGTTCTTCCTTCTATTGAAAATCTCTCACCCAAGTGAGAGAAGAAAATTACTGGAAGGAGTAAGACTTTAGGAATTCATAAGAAATTACATGTAGAAAACTCTAGATTTATACAAAAGATTAATTAGGAATTAGGAATTAATTAGCCCTCCCATGACATACAAAGACCTATTTATTCCATAATAGGGATTATTATAGGTTCCTTCAAATAGTAAGCTTTCTTGTGCTTTTGTTATAGACTTCACTTATAAAAGATGAATAAGAACTTTTTTTTTATTTCAGCATATTATGGGGGTATAGATGTTTAGGTTACGTATGTTGCCCTTGCCTCCCCTACCCCCCAAGTCCGAGCTTCAAGCATGTCCATCCCCCAGATGGTGCGCATCGCACTCTTTGTGTATGCATATACCTGTCCCCTCCTGCCCCTTCCCCCTCCCCCCTGCCCGACATCCAATAAATGTTATTCTTATATGTGCACTTATGTGTTGATTAGTTAATACCAATTTGATGGTGAGTACATGTGTGCTTGTTTTTCCATTCTTGGGATACTTCACTTAGTAGAATGTGTTCCAGCTCTTTCCAGGAGAATACAAGAGGTGCTATATCACCATTGTTTCTTAAAGCTGAAGATGAATAAGAACTTTTTAAGAACAAAGTTGTTATAACAACACAGGCACATATCAATAGTATCCTAACTGCATAGGTGTTTCTGAATTTCTATAGAAATGTATGGGCCAACGAAGACACTGTTTGGCTAAAAATAAATGAAGACAATAAGGATTCTGTATTTTTTTTTCCATTGAAAAAACTGACTTGGTTACTTAAAACCTGTTGCTTTTCTAAAAATTCAAGAAGGCACTGATTATTTCAGGAATGAAAATAAGAAAGAGAAAGAAGAAACATGAAAAGAGAAATGAAGCCATGCAAGCAATGTTTAACAAGACCATTGCTTTTGCCACTAGTTTTTTTTTTTTTTTTTGAGACAGAGTCTCACTCTTTTGCCTGGGCTAGAGTGCCATGGTGTCAGCCTAGCTCACAGCAACCTCAAACTCCTGGGCTCAAGCAATCCTCCTGCCTCAGCCTCCTGAGTAGCTGGGACTACAGGCATGCGCCACCATGCCCGGCTAATTTTTTCTATATATTTTTAGTTGTACAATTAATTTCTTTCTATTTTTAGTAGAGATGGGGTCTCGCTCTTGCTCAGGCTGGTTTCAAACTCCTGAGCTCAAACAATCCGCCCACCTCGGCCTCCCAGAGTGCTAGGATTACAGGCGTGAGCCACCGCGCCCGGCCTGCCACTAGTTTTTTAAAAAAGATGTTGAATATTGTCCAAATACATCCAAATTCTAATTAAATAGCAGATTATCAAAAGAACTCTTTTCTCAATGTTTGCAGAGCAGGATATTAAAGGAAAAAATTTACCTGATAACATCTTGAACAAGTCAGCCAGTTGATCGTTCCCCATAAGCGCCAATATACATCTCTCCAAGATTTTAATTCTTCGAAAAGACTATTCAAATACTCATGCACATCCCAAGTCTTATCTCTGGGGAAAGAGCCTCCATTTTATAAGCAAGTAATATGAACAATTTGTTTTAAAAAGATGTTTTTAAATTTGTGTTTTATTTCCAAAAACATTCCCCAAATGCTGAGTATGATGTGTACTACAGTGAAAGGTAGATATGATTCCATTTGGGAGTTTGTCTTATTCTGTGGATAACAGGGTCTCGCTCTCTTGCCTGGACTAGTGTCCGGGGCCATGAGTCCCGACGGGAACTCATCTAAGATGGCCACTTAAGCCCATGCTAAGCCTGTAAGTTTCCATTTCCCCAATATGACGTGTGACATGGCCCTCTGATCAGCCCGCGCGCGGGAGTTGCCCTGGAAACTCCCGTGCCTTGGAAAGCACCGCCTCTCTACTTCCTCTTTCTGCCTTACTTAAGCCTCCGCCCTACTGCCAATAAACGAGAGACTTGATCAGACCTTTTGTCTTGTCTCCATTTCTTGTGTCTCCTGCCTCTCCCAATTCCCACTCCCTCTTCCAGGGTCCACGTTGACTACCCTGCGGGTCGGGACAAGTGGCGCCCAATGTGGGGCTCTGGACACTGGGGATCCAGTGAGGAAGAAGACACGAGGTTGCCGGCATTTGTGAAATGAAAGTAAATTCCTTCGGCCGCCACGGGAGCCTGCCGCGCGGGAGCAGAAGGTGAGTGCGTCTGAATATGGGGCAGGAATTAAGTCAGCACCAGCTTTATGTTAAGCAGCTAAAGGAAGCCTTAAAGACACGAGGAGTAAAGGTTAAAGGTCATGATTTGTTTAAATTTTTTGATTTTATAGAGGACATTTGCCCCTGGTTCCCCGGAGAGGGCACAATTGATATAAAAAGGTGGAAAAGGGTTGGTGCTGCCCTCGAGGACTTTTATCAGACATTTGGACCTGAAAGGGTTCCGGTAACTGCCTTTTCATATTGGAATTTGGTTAGAGACCTAATAGATAAACATAGAGACTGTCCTAATGTTGTGGCTGCTATTGCCCAGACAGAGGAAATCCTGAAAGAAGGCTCTAAAACAGACCTTCGAGGGCCTCACCCTAAAGAAGAGGTGGACTTGATCTCCCTAGAAAGTGATAATGAGGAAGACCAGGTCCAAGAGGCGGTAACTCCCACAGAAAACCAAGGCAAACCCCCTATAACCGGTAAACCAAAAGATAGACATAAGATATACCCTAAACTTCCCCCACCAGGAAGGGTTGAGGGTAAGGAGAACTGTAAGCCAAAGCAATACCCTGTACTCAAATTGGCAGAAGGAGCTACACGGGATCTCGACCCCTCGGACGTAAATTGGAAAAACTTGGAGGAAGAGGCGGCCCAGTACCACAATCCTGACTGGCCGCCTCCCTATAATGTAGCCTCTGCCCCTGTTGCCATGGCTGCAGTGGATCCTAAGGAAGACCTCAAAGAAAAAATAGCTCAGCTTGAGGAACAGATTAAACTTGAAGAGCTTCATCAATCTCTGATTATCAGGCTCCAAAAGCTCAGAACAGGGAATGAGAGGGTCTCTGATGTCAGAGTCCCCCAGGGAAATATCCGTCCCCCGCAGCGGCCGGGACACCATGTCCCAGTAGAGCGGCGCCTTGCTGATAAAAAGGAAGGGAGCTTCCCCCTTACTGATGCCTTTACAGAGACCACTGACCCTCAGGGCCAAGCTTGGAGGCATCACACAGGGTTTGATTTTGCTATAATTAAGGAATTAAAGACAGCTGTTTCTCAGTATGGAGCCACAGCCCCCTACACCCTTGCCATAATGGAATCTGTAGCAGAGAACTGGCTTACTCCTGTTAATTGGAATACACTGGTTAGGGCGGTTCTCACTGGTGGCGATCACTTAATCTGGAAATCAGAATTTTTTGAGAACTGTAGAGAGACAGCTAAATGGAACCAGCAGGCTGGCAATGGTTGGGATTTTGACATGCTTACTGGTTCAGGCAACTATGCCAATACCGATGCTCAGATGCAGTATGATCCTGGCCTCTTTGCACAAATTCAAGCAGCTGCCACTAAAGCTTGGCGAAAACTTCCAGTAAAAGGAGACCCAGGCGCCTCGCTTACCGAGGTCAAACAAGGACCCGATGAGCCGTTTGCAGACTTTGTGCATAGGCTCATGACCACTGCCAGAAGAATATTTGGCAACCTAGAGGCAGGTGTAGATTATGTTAAACAATTAGCCTATGAAAATGCAAACGCGGCCTGCCAAGCCGCCATTAGACCCTACCGCAAGAAGACAGATCTGACAGGCTATATTCGCCTTTGCTCTGACACTGGGCCCTCGTATCAACAGGGCCTAGCCATGGCAGCCGCTTTTTGCGGACAGACAGTTAAAGAGGTCTTAGGAAATAGGGACAAACAGAGAAGGGCTTGCTTTAAATGTGGCAAGACGGGGCACTTTGCCAAGGGCTGCAAGGGGGACTCTAGCAAGG